>VZSF01008738.1:74471-86308 GCA_013398295.1 Chionis minor
AAACAAAAAAAAAGGCAATTGCTAACGCAGCGCCGTCCCGTTCCCGTTGCGGTTTTCAGCGCCTCCCCCAGAGGAGCCGCCGTTTGGCCCCGCTCCCGCGGGGGACGCTGCGGAGTCAGAGCGCGGGGGCGCCCCTTCGCCAGCCCCGTCCTGCCCGGGAGAGGGATCCGGGGGCGGGAATGGAGCCGGGGAGTGGGGAGTGCTCTGGGCAGAGGGGAGGCTGGCGAGAGGCTGCTTGGTCTTGTGGATGCGGAGCAGCGGCGTTCACCGGGCGCCCGACGCCTGGATCCAGAGCAGTCTGGAACTGCTGGAAGCTTCCGCTAGAGATTCCCTTCCTTGGGTGCAACTCATCCCTGAGAAACTTGGGCAGAAAAAGGTGGAATTAGGTTCATATGCTTACGTTTTCAAATAATTATTTTTTAAACTCTTTGGGTTTGGGGGGGATTTTTTTTCTTTTTATTTTTCCTTTTTCTGGTGCTCTTCGGCAGGTCTTTATATGTTGGCGCGAGTGCTGTTCCCCCCTCTGCCCTCGTGCTGCGTATCTTCACGCTGCTGTCGCAGCGGATACGGAAACCAGCGGGCGGAAGCCACCGTGCCTGTGCTAGGCAGAGCTTGGGTTCAGAAAGCGCCAGCAAGGTTTTAGCGTGCTGCCCGGCGAGTGACGTGTGGGGCTCTGCGAAATGAAGGTAAATAAATTATGGGCTAGCCTTTAAAATGAAAACAAAAAAATAAATAGTAAGAGTCCCATCATAATGAAGACAGCTGGTCTCAGTTCCCAAGTTCCCAGGCCTCCTGCAGCGATACAATGTCTAGGCCCCCAAAACAGCCTCTGGTTATGTATCGCAAGTGTTTGGAACAGTGAGTGTTATTACAAGCTCTTCAGTACATAGCTAGATATAATGAAGTACATCAAGTGTGCCATTTCAGCCTCAACTCCGACTCTCCCGCGGTTTGCTGGTGTGCAGGAGACCCCATAATGTTGTCTTAATACCCGTCAGTGTGGGAATGCATTTCAAACAGTGCTTCAGAACATCAGCCTGTTGGCTGCGGTCATACATCCACACCAAAGACATGCTTGCTTTTCACTGCTGCGCACCTAATGGACGAACAGACAGAGGGTATTGCCTTGTGAAACCATGTTTGGGTTTGGGATTTTTCCCTTGAGAGCGCCACCTCTATTATTACCAGGGCTACAGACAATTCTGTATGTTTTTAGGGGTTGCACCTGGGTTCCCAGACCACGTACGCCGGTTGCTGTGAAGACGGGCCTACCAAAAGAAAACACTGCCTTTTTTGGAAAGGCAAAACTGCTGCCAAGCGGTGCTTCACTGGAAGCAGGATCCTGCCCGTGCTCAGTGAGACGCGTGCATCGGTTCTGTGGTATCTAGAACTGCTGCTCCTTTTGAGGTGAAGGCAGTGCGAGCCGTGGGACCTGCTTCCAAGTCACACGAGTTGGACTAATAAACGTGAGAGGTGCAGCCGGGAGTCACCGTATGACTTCCCATCTTCCTTTGAATGGCACCAAGTGACAGCAGTAACTTGGGTCTGTCTGAGCCAATGAGCAGTTTAATTACCTCCTTGGGGTTCCTTACAAAAGACGGCTCAACGTAAGGCTAGCTGTTTGCCGTCTAGACAGGTAAGTCTGTGCAAGGCTTTGTGGTCTACCTCAAAAATCGCCGCACGCACGACAGCGTCGCCAGGATGATATTCACCGCTGCGATGGTTCTCGGCACAACGGGAGTTACTCTGCTCGGTGGGTTACCTGCGATAAGAGCTAGGCTTGAGGGCTACTGCAGAAACGGGAGGTGAAGAAGAAAAGGATGTAAAAAACTTTTCAGAAGCTGAATGAGCGTGACCTTGACAAAGCTTTTTGTAATCCTTACTTTGCTCTGGTATTATCGACGGCGAGGCTCAGCCCTTGATTTAGGGGTTATCAGCCCACGTGCGTGTCACAATGACAGGGATGTGACTTGGAGGAGAGGCAGTGAACAGTGTCAGTCCTCTGCCCTGGTGTTGCCGGCGGGAGCTCTGCTGGTGTGTCTGGACCCTTAGAAATCAGCCTCTGCCAGATGATTTTCTGTTTGTCTTTTCTGTATAAACACCCAGTGTATCCTATTTGTATAGAAAAACCCAACAAAAACAAAATAACAGCCCCGAATCAAACGAAACTACCACACAACATCAGAACCCGCAAAACTGGAGCAAAACTGACCAAACAAGAAGACAACCAAGTCACTAACCCAACAAAACCAACCCAGAAAAGCAGGGTAAAATGTCTTCTATTTTTTTCACCTAGAGTGGGAGGAGAAGGAGGAGTCTCAGAAACTGCACTTTACTGTGCCTGGAAAAGTCTCTCTCTCGGCTGCGCTCGGTCGCTCTGTGTGGCTCGACTAGCTGAGCTTCCCGTTTCCTCTCCGTTTCATCTGGGCTTTTGCAGGTCATCCGTATGTGGAGTTCATCTGGGAGGTTAATTCTCTAGAACGAAACTCTCGTGACAGCAGTGTTGCATGTATTTGCTTATTAACCAGTTCCCTTCGGAAACTTGATCCAGACGAGTTTATGTGAGAAACAAGATGTATGAGGGAGAAGGCAGTTTTCAAGTTTTAGAGTGGGGGCTGCAGGCAGGGTAAGGGAACAACAGGCTCCTGATGGATTTCGGCAGTACCGGGGAATTCTCTGTGCTCTCCGGAGCGAGAATTCACCTGAAATCCAGTGCAGGTCTTAGGATCAGACGAACTTGGCAGGCAGACAGGTCTCCACTTCTTTACACAGGTGTATGTTTACCCTATCTAGCCCTCACCTGTACTCTGGTATGCATTAAATATTACTTGTTTATTCAAGGTGATCAAGAGCTTGGTGGATATCACAGTTTGTATTGACAAAAGCCTTAGGAAATGACGCGATACGTGGGAACTCCTTTCTGTGCCCCAGAGCGAGTCTCTGGGTTACCCCGAGGCTGGTCCTTGGGAGAGGCTGGGGGGTGCTGGGGCAGAGAAGGGCTGCAGCTGCACTGGTGTGTCTGGAGACACAGGTGCCCTCTCAGCTGGGATTTGCATTGCGGGCGATGGGAACAAGTTCCAGTTAGGTTCCTGCAGGCGTCACAAGTGTGGTGGCGCTTCAAATACCTAGGGGGAATCTGTTGATGGAAACGGGGGACATGAGTAAGCTAAGGACTCCTCCCCTGTTCCACCGATGGGGGGCGGGGGGGAGGGGGAAGTTCTCCACACAGACGCACAAAACCCCCCCCCCAACAGCAAAATAGCTGATGTTCCCGATGCGAGTCGTGTGAGACCTGCAGCCAGGAGATCAGGTGAAATTCATGCCTACTGGAATGGAGCTTGTTTACCTGTTTTTCTGCACGGCGTATTGACTGTGAAAGCAGATGTCTGGGCCCTTTTGGCTTGGACACGTGTGGTATTGCAGCTGAATAAAAGCCCTGGTTACAGCCCGTCCCTTTAGAGCCGTTCAAAGCGACCTCTGTAGCTGACTCGGAACAACTTGTGCATCAGGCGCTTTCTAATAGACCTGTTTCCTGTGCTGAAAACTCGATGGAGGATAAGATCGCGTTGTGTATGACCGACAATAATGTGCCGACATGGTTTTTTTTCCCTTTACCGCCTCTCAACATCTTTGAAGGCTTCCCTCTCAAGAAAAAGAGGTTATTGTAGAAATGTTTATTTCCCTTTTAACTGAAACTGTGTTTGTCTGTTTAGCAAATGGCTATGGAAATCGCGTGAGTCATGTAGGTACTCATAACTTAATTTCAAACAAATCACTTCTGCCCTTGAAATACAAAACACATATATCAAATTCCACGTCACTGGAAAGAGTGGAGTATGAAAGAAATGAGGCGGCGTTTCCTGGGCATAGGTGTCATCATCTTCTTTCGTCTCTTGAAGGCTTAGCATGCGTTTCTTCCAAACTAGAAGGGGGGGGTAGGGACGTGTGGAAATCGTGGTACTTGTTGAGGCTTCTTGCACAGATGAGAGGAGGAACCTTTTTTCCGTACGTTTTATCTCCAGAAGTCACAGGTGTGGTTGTGTGCTGCTGGTGGTGTGTTACGTGCTAATGCACGTTTGGCGACGGGGGTAATGGAGTGTAGAAGCGCTTGGAACGCTTGGAAATGGGGGCTGCTGGATCCGGAGTCCTCTCAACCTCACAACCGGCTGTTAGGGAGCTGGCTGTATATTTATGGGTATAGTTTTATTTCTAATAGTTCACTTGCAGGCTCGTGAAGAATGGGCAACAGAAAGGGGATAAGGAAGCAAGCGAAGAATGTTACTTCAAATGTTATGCAGCGTGTTAAGGCAGCACTTAAGTTCAGTAGGACTTTTCTTTGTAGCTATCAGATCTGTTCTGGAGAAACATACCCTACAAAGGATCAGTTACTGTAATTATTAATTCCCCCCCCCCCCCCGATTCCTCTGCTGTAAATCATAGGTGCAGTATCATGGAAAAATTAATCTATTTTGATTGTAATGTGGGGGTTGTAGGTTATTTTGCACGCCTAAGAATTGCGTGATTAGATATAGCGTGTGTTTTCTGTCAGAAGGCTGCAAAAGTGAAGCTCCACGTGGAAAAGCATGTGGAAACAGGGGAGAAAGGCAGAGCATCTTTTATTTCTTTGTATTTACTGTAATTAATCAAAAGTGAAGCAGAAGTTAGGAGAGCTGAGTGAATTGTGTCACTTCAGCGATATAACGCCTGTGAATAACCGCAAATTACTTGTGCTGTGGCAAATGTTTCAGATCAGCCGAGAGCCAGGGGTGTGGCATATTAGGCGAATGGTTTTCGCTGTCATCAGAAGAGCTCAAGGTTCACTTAGAATTCCGATCAAAATGCGTGACTTTATTAACTGCTATTAATTCAAGACCGATTAAGCTTCCTTTAAAGACCTTGTAGTTGGCTTTATTCGTCTCGGCCGGAGTTGTGGTTTCCTTGTAACGACGGCTCGAGCGGGACGGGCGAGTGACTGCGGACACGGGTGGGAGGCTGCCTCTCCGTTAGCGTCTGAGCTGGGATGGGGAGAGCCGTTTTCAAACAGGCGGGCCCTGCTCACCACGCGTCGGCCCTGCACCGCAGAGCGGTCGTGGAATGCGCTTACCGGCTTCAACTGGAAAAAAGAGACATTAAGCCAGAAGCTGGGCTCCAGGGGCACCGTCCTGTTAGAGGCAGGCGGTTCTTGGGATCAGACTAGTGCTACTGTGGTGTGAAGATCCCAAAACAGGTACGTTGTGGGGACACGGGGCTGCTGGCTCTACGTGTTTCATTGCTGAAGTCCTGCTCTTCATGTTACCTGATTGTCCGATACAGACGTAGCTTGAGGTCTGTCCTGATCAGGACCCAGATGAGTGCCAAATCTTTGCTTTCTAGTAAGTGTCTTAAATACAGCCGACGCGGTAAAGGGTACTGGCTGTGCATCATTTCCTCTCTCCATGGGAAAGGCAGTTGAGCCTCCGTCTTGCCCTTTCTAGGAAAAGCAGCAGAGCTCGGAGGGAGCATCTGCTGAGGGACACCTCTAGGGTCTCTCTCGCCTCCAGCTGTGACCGGGTCTCTTGGACTTCTTCATTTTTATTCTCTGGAGTCTGCCTTGTCTTCTGAAAACTTACCGGGCTGTTTAGCGATGCAAGCGCGTGATTTGCACGCCGTGGTGATCCCAGGGTTTACTTGTACTTGGGGGATGGAGGGATTTTGGCGAGCGTGACGGCTGTGGAGTGAAGCCCCGGTGTGACAGCAGGACAACTCTAACGGTTCCCGCAGTGCAGAAGGGTAGTGTGGCTGCCGGTGGATGAACCACCGCAGTTTTCTGTCCCGTATACTTCAATGTTCTTGAGCGTGCTCGTCGGTCTTGTTTTTGAAGCCAACTTTGTCGGTCTCTGACATTGACTTGCTCGCAGATAGGTTTCTCTAACCTGAATTTGCTTTCTGCAGCAGTCCTTTGCTTGTTCAGTATTCTGAAAAAAATGCTATGTTTCTAGGCAGAAAATCGGTTGGAAAACCTTTAGTTCAGATCATAAAACGGGACTTTGCCTTAAAGGATGTGTGTCTGTTTTGTGGGTTGTTCTTCTGCAGGATCCTTGTACAAAGCAGAGAACACGTCCCCGCTGGCTGCTCGCCGCGTCTGTCGATGTAGCGTGTTGTCTGCTTGGAAGCGGAGGTTGGAGTCCTGGCCCTGCAGAAGTCAGTGGCTGTTTTGACACCGTTGAGCTCAATGGAGCCAGAATGCCGTCTCCTCGCGTGTGCACTACTAAGTTATAGTCTTCCTTGGGACAGCCCTGTTTTATGGAAGAGGAAAAAAAAAAAGAAACTTCTTCAGCGTGAATGAGAACCTTGGGTTCCACATTGATCTTGGTGTTTCTCTGCTGCCGTCAGCTGGGTTTCTCCTGTGCTCAACTGGAAGCTGAACTTGCTGTTTATTGTGCTTCGTGTTTTCAGCACTAGCTTTTGGCAGGTCCAAATGTAAGCCCGGTGGGCGCTACAGAAGTTAAAACGTTTTGCACGCAAGATCTCAATCGGAAGTTGGTACGCGTAACTCCAGAGGTACTTCTCTATCCTTTCTGGCCACGCACAAAATGAACCTTTGTGAAACGCGTCGTCAGTTCTCAGTAAATAAGTAATAATGTGATTTAACTGGAAAACCTGTGTTCTTAAATAGTGTGTGCGTGTTTTAAGAGCCTTTCAGTGTTTATTCTTAGGGATCCTGTTCCGGGTTGTAGGTGTTTTATAATGTTAGCTTAAAACAAATAAGCAGTGTGGTAAAAAGATTCGTGGGTAAGCTCATGGAAATGCTGATGGTACTGATAGAACAATGGCAATATTCTCAAATACCACTTATTTTTTCTTCTTTGGTCACTGGCTTTCAAAAACCATTATGCCCACCTGTATTTATGAGGGTTTTCAGCTCTTGAACCCTTACTGTTTCTTTTCCTAGCTACAGAAAACAAAACCCAACCATCTGGCTGCCTAATGTTACCAAACACAATGACTTTCACATTATAGATTATTACCTCTAAGGGAAGCAATGGAGAAAGGCGGAAAGAGCTGATGCATGAGAGCTTTTAGTGGAAATGAATGAAATAAACAGCTATTCTGTCAACAGATCGTTTCATTTGCTCAAATTAACTAATGGTCTGATAAGTGAGACTCAGGGAAAACCAGCTGTACGAAAAGACATTCAAGGCATTACTGAAAGAAGGAAGCACAATACGGCAGCTGGAATGAGAACTAATAGGCTTTAAAGGGGTTCTGTGTATGATGCGCAATATTCCTAAGTATTTCCCTCCCTCGTGTTTGAGTGACGTTCTTGGCCACCTTGCCTGTTACTGCGAACATCTTTATAGCTGCGCTTTGTACGTGCCTGTGGACTGTTGTACGTCACTGAGAACAGACTTTGTTACCAGAGGAAATGGTGGCTTTTGGACAGAGCGGTTGGCTGTGATTGAATGTTTACTGAGAGAGCCACCTGGTACCATGAGATTGAATCAACAAGTCGTCAGATGGTCGTACAGATTCTTGCCAAGTACTCGGTGACCTCCTAATTCAAACCATTACAGAACCAGTCAATACCTCATATACTTTCATTATGATATATACTTTTCGAGTTGCAGAGCAATAAATGACCCTAGCACATGCCTGAAGTACGCCTACAGGTCGTTGCTTGCAGCCTAGAAGACAATTGAGGTCAACCACGTGCATCAGTTGAAAGCCTCCGTGAATGACAAAGACAACATATGTCGGTTTTCTCTCACAGGAACTTGAAATGTGGCGACACTGCAATACCTGGGAGACGTTCCCGTTCATGTGGAAATCACAGTGATGCCCTTGAAATAGAATATGTTATGAATAACGGGCTGCACTTACTCGAGAACTCGCTTGGAATGTGAGAGCTCTGTGTTACGCGGTAGCCGACCTTCCTTCCGACTTAGCCAAAATCTCAGTACAGAGGGGATTCCTGGCAGAGGGGGTTCCAGCGTGCCAGAGCTGCTTTTCTAGTAGCTTTGCTAACTTGGTACCTTTCGCAACCTCCGAATGATGTGCAGGGAGTGTTTTCTAGCTGTCGGGCTGTCCTCAAAGAGCGTTGGAGTGTCATTGCGGCGGTTTGGTTTGACCGCTCTTTGCAGCAGTGCTGGGGAGGAACCTCTCTTCAGCCGTGTCCATCGTGGGGTCGCTGTGTTTCTGCAGTGCTCGAGACACGGCTCGTGACAACATCCGAGACGCTCCGCCCTACTTTGCTTTCCCAGGGCCTGTAAACTATTTCCTAAATAGGCGTAGCACTCTCGTGCTTAATCGCTTTATTATTGTCTGTTTTGATGGTGCGCTGTCAGCATTGTTCTAATAACTCTGCATTTCAGTTTGGCTGTCTGGGATCTTGAACTGCAGCGCACATAACCAAGCACTTGAGAGTCAGATCTGCCTCACTGAAATTGTTCTAAGTGTGCGTGTTGGCGTATATACTCCGAACAACTATGTAAGTGTCCCACAAATGCCAAATAAAACAATACAAAAGAAAATAGATTGTTAATCTAAAATACACTAAAAGACTAAAGGTAAACCAGTCCTCCTCCCTCCACCTTGGCTCGAAAATAAGTGAATGAAAGGAGAGAACCAGATAGCCGATCTTTTTCGTCAGGCTGGCTGTTTTTCTTGTGTGTACTCTATGTACGTTCCTTAATGTTTAAGTTACCCATGTTTCCGACCATTGCGACCGGAAGGGTCACAGTTTGCACTGTGCGAATGCTGTGACAATTTGCTTCTCTGAAAAAGGTACGGTCGTGTTTAATGAATATCGACTTGTGGGCTCATAAACAGTTGAGCACTTAGAGGGCCTAGGAGCCAGTCATTGCAGAAGGGGGTATAACAGAAGCGTGACTGTCGGTAACCTTAGTTGTGTCTTCTACGTTTTGGCATTTTGTAAACAAACATTGTCTTTTAGTGCTTCTAGTATTATTTACGTTCTCAAAATTAGCGATCAGCTGCTCTTCCGTGCTCTGCAATCACCTATGCAAGGAGACAGCTGGCTGTTAACTCATGTTCTGTGACGTGATCATGGACTTGCTCTAGACGGCCGAAGAAACAGCCTAGAAGCCCATACGCACAATTGTCTCCAGCAAAGGTTCTTGCTGTGATAATCCACGGCAGCGAGGTGCTATCTGCGATAGAAGTTTACAGCAGTAGGTGATCAAATAAGCAGCTCCAGTCAAAGAATGCAATCTAAACTGACGGAGATAATTGTTCTGTTATTCAGGAAGAGAAAAAAAATAGTGGTGCACGTTCCGTGGGTCACAGTGGTTTTGTTGCTCAACAGTAAGTAGAGCTCCAAGGAGAACTTGGGGCTTATATCCTGGGTTCAGGGAGCGCGAGCCTCATGCTGTGAACCTTTTTATCTTTCCTCCAGAAAGCTCTCTCTCCTCCTCTCCCCCCTTTCTTTTTTCCCCTAGTCAGTCCCGGGCTGCTCTGAATGATGGCCATGAGATGCTCCGACTCTCGTCCTTTGTCTGGAGGGGAAGGACGAACACGTGGTCTGCACTCGGTGGCCTTTCTGCTTTGCCTACACTGCCCTCGCGCCTTACTGTTGCCCGACTCGCCGGTCCTTCCTCCTCCGGGTTCCTGCCTTGGTCCTGTTCTCCCTCCTTTCAGCGACCGGGGCTGCCTGCGGTTTGGCCTACTAAGACACATATTTTCAGTAACAGGATTATTTTTCATCTGGGAAGTACAAGCTAAATCTGTACAGTCGTAAAATAGTTTGGCTTGGAGGGCAGCTTTAAAGATTACCTAGTCCAGCCCCCCTGCAATGAAGAGGGACATCTTCTATAGCGTTTCTTACAGTCTTTCTGAACTGTTCTTTTTTCCCCGTGCGTGATAACAAGATACACAAATTCCAGTGCTTGAGGTGGGAGCTGTGAATTCCCCCTTCAGGTTTGGTTTGCAAGAATGATTGACTGCATCTCTTGGCAGCACTGAACATGCTTCTGGACTGGGGGCGCGCGTTGTCTGCGTGGTCAGGCAGCAGCACGACACAGGCAGCGACACCTCGCGGTCACCTTCTGCTGCCCTCCCTGTGCCAGGTGGGTCTGTGTGCCGCCCCGGCCGGGGGGAGAGCACAGGGAAGTCACTAGGAGGACCGGGCACCTTCTCGTGACCGTAGTCTCTGCCTTAAACTCTTTGCTCCGATTTGTTTCCACTTGAGCGAGATACACGTCGGTTTCGCTCCATGAAGACTATGCAGGTAGCCGTAAAGTAATTCCTAGCTTTCCCAGAGGAGTCAGCAGGTATTACACCGACTTCTTCAGCGGTGCACTGAAACTCAGCTCGCCGCTTCCTGAGGGCTTGAGAGCGCGCGGAAGATGGGGCACCAGTTTGTGTGTAAGAGGACATAAGGCAAAAGCCAGAGAAATTTAGTCTTCAAAAGGATCAGAAAAATTAGTTTTGGAAGTCTAATAGATAACGCGTTACATCAGGGACTGCAGATTGAACTGAGCAAGAGACCTCGGGTGTTGCGAGAAGAAATTCACCACAACAAAGGCTAATTGACAGGAGAAAATTGGACTCTGTATGATTGCGCTGGACGGCAGCACCAGCGGGAGTTTGCCCCTGGCAGAGTGGCTCTTTCTCGCAGGTACGCTCGGGCAGCCGCGTGGTGCCAGTAACCGCGCACGGGCAGGTGCTCCCAGCAGCTCCTGTTTTGGTCACGCGGAGAACAAAGTTAATGCTTCACCAGGTGCACTTCACACCTGCGGCCGGGAAGACGGTCAAGGTTCGGCGGGGAGCCGTGGGAGGGCGGCAGCCCGGGAGCCGCGCTCCGGCCAGAAGCCCCGCAGGGCCTGCTTTGGGCCAGCTGCTGTCCTGCCCTGTGTCCCCTGCCGTCCCGCGGGAGCACGGGGACTCTCCTTCAGCCCCCCTGGCGACAGGGGCTGGTCGAGCCCAGCCCGCGCCGCTGGGAAGATGCGAAATGTCGATTTGGCACCGATGCCTCCAGAGTACTGCCCTGGTCTGAAATGTTCGCTTTAGTAAACGGGGCTCCGGGGCAGAAAGAGAACACAGGAAACCTGATCTAAATTTACAGGTGTCTGTAGACTTAACTATCGGATATCCAAGCGTATCGCTGTTTAACAGAGTCATGTTATATTGCTTTTAAGTTGGTTTACAAACCAGGCGTGTGTGAGGAGAGTTTAAATCTGCAGAACGGGCAAATGTATTTTCTAATCACTGTTCTGGGAGGTTCCTGGAAGCAGTTATTTTATAAGGTGTCTTCTGAAAGAATGCGTAGCGTCCATACACTGCATGGAAGTACAGGTCAGCTGCTGTGCGGGTGTCGCACGTGGAAAGCAAACCGGGTGGGAGGTTGAGCACTCCTAAATTAAAAAGGAAACAGATATCCAGCAGCTCTGAAGTAAAGCAAAAGCCCGAGTTTATAATCCCTGCTTCAGTTATCGTGTAGGCATGTATTTGTTCCGTTCTGCTTGCACGAGTACTCCTGATAACTTATCGTACTTGCAACAATCTCTTTTAATAAACACTTTTGTATGCAACTGACCAGAAGAGACCAACATTAATACAGTGTTTCCAATACCCTTTTGTGTTTACTAACAAAATAAAGCAGAAAAAAAGGAAAAGGTGCCCTGTGAAAGTACTGATTGCCCCCGAAATCCGCAGAGAAGCCGCAGTGCAAACCTGGCAAGGAATACATCGGTACGTGGCGCTTCACTTGAGGTCTGTGCTGGCAGCGGGCGGCTCTGCAGTCGCGCACGCCCGGGAGACTGGCTGACGGGTTTCTGAGTGTGTGTATACAGTCAAAATTTTGTGGGTTCATTTCAACTTTTTTTTTTTTTTTTTTTTTT
>VZSF01008738.1:86340-168443 GCA_013398295.1 Chionis minor
TTTTTTTTTTTTTTTTTTAAAGTGCTTGTAGTAGCTGAGCTGCAGGGACTGCAGAGGACGCTCGATTCCCTGCATGTGAAGTCTGCGTATTGGGAGAAGATGTAGTCCATGCGACACGATCACTGAACAGTGATTTTCACAGGGAGGTGGGTGGCAGGACAGAGAAAATGCTTAATGGAGTATGTACGTGACTATATGTGTAATATATATATATATATATAGACTATAGGGTCTGTGATGCAGGGCTGGTGTCCCACGCACTGAAGTAGGTACTGAGTGAAGCGGGGATCTAAGGACAAAAAACTGAAAGGCTGGGCCAGAACTGTTAAGTAAAGAACAGGAACTGCCAAGCCGTGGGCGCTGGGGGACACGTCAAGGTTGGCTGTAGTGTTCGCATAGACACACTCACCGTGTGGGTCGGGCAGTGGGGCAGTGCTGCCGCCCGAAGCGAGCCGTGGATTGTCGGCCGTTGCTGCCGGAGCCGGCCGTAGTCTTGGTGCCCTCTGGGCCGGGGAGTCCGGTGAAGGGAAGCTCGGGAGAGTCTTCCCCTGCCGCACCCCCCGCCCTTGATTTTCCCCTCCCCTTGCCACGTTACGTCTGGATGGGGCGCGGGCCTTAGTCTCCTCGCGAGTGGATGTAAAGCTGTGTTAAAATGGATTTCTGATGACGAGACTGTCGCGTCCTTGGGACACACCGCGGGAGCGTGTTCCTGTGTGTCTCGTCTCCCCCTCTGTTTGCCGTTCGGGACGAGGAGTGCCTCTTGCTCTGCTCCTACGTGCACAAAAGAGTTTCTCGTGGAACACCGGGGACGCTCCACAAATCAAAGTAGTTTGTGTTTAGCTGCATTTTCCTATTGTCAGCACAGTTCCTCAGAGAAGGGCAGTGGCGGAGAAACAGCGAGCCAAGTTCTAAATGCACCAGTGGTCTTGGCAGCTTGGAGCAGCCTTGCCTCTCGCTGTGGTGGTTTACTGGCTCTCGTTTCCTCCTGTGTTGTGCTTCTCATGACGGCTCTGACTTGCCCCCACTCTCACTGGTCCCACGGTTTCCCGGCTAGCGTCTGCTTCGGTTTTTGCTTTTCACTTTCTCCTTTCCTCTCTCAGCCGTGTCTGTGGCACTTCAGTAGGCTTCACGAGGTGGCTTCTCTTTCTGAAAGCTCATCTCTTTTTCCCGCAAAGAATTTTTGAAGTCTTAGTAGTATTGTGCTTAACACCTGTTCTCAAATAGTGTGTTAAAACACTTGGCTTTTAGTGATGCTAGGATTTCAACCCGTAGCTTATGCTTAATTTTGTGCAGAAAAATTCCCATTGAATCTGTCTGTAATTAGGTTAGTGGAAGGGATTTTGAATTTTGCTAGATGAATTATTTTCCGTAGTTTGTGTATGTCGGCTAAATTGCAGTAACGTGAACTATTGTTCAGACTAGTTGAAAAAGCAGGTGAAAAAGGAAATTGAGATCCAAATGGTCTTTGCTCAGGCTTCTCCCTGCCGCAGCTGAAAGGGGAACCGTTAAGCTGTTGGTAACAGAGCAGGTAAAATTCTGGTCGCTGGAGAGATTTCTTCGGATACGCAGCCTTTTATGTGATCCGTATTTGTTGGATTTAACCCCAAGACACTTTCTCGGTGTCGGTGCTGGTAGAAAGAACGAGCTGAATAAAAGGTTGGCTGAACTGAACGTTTTCTGAAGATTCCCGTTGTTTAGAAATCTCATCTATGTCTCATTTTTTTTCCTGCTTGCTTTTTCTCCAGTGTTCTTTGTTTCTTTTGTAACTATTTAGATCTTTATTTAACTGCCGGAGCCAAGAGCATCCATCGTGTCTGCTGCTGTTTGCCAGAGAGCTAGTGCTGAGTCAGCACGCCCGACGGCGTCCCCGCTCCCGGCGGGCGGCTGAGGGTGCTGCTCCGGGCAGGCCGGCCCGGAGCTCCTGGCGGAGCCTCCGACGCAGGCGCAGCGATCCCGGCGTGGGAGAACAAGGGCTGGTTCTCCTGAGTCCTGGGCAGGAATGAAGCACCGCGCCAGCGGGCTCGGGGGGCGTGACTTGGAGGAGTGAGGACAGGCTAGTCCTGACCTGCCTTGTGCCAGCTTGCTGTTGACTGCGCTTTTATCTTATTTAAGAGTTGCCTTGAAACGCTGTTTGTGCGGACACAGGTTCCATAAGTAGAGGCAGATGAGCACGAGTACCTCCTGTGAATTTATATCACCGTTGGATCCACTGATTTCAGGGTGTCTGCCGGCATGGGTGCTCAGGCTCTGTTGCCTGGTCCGTGGGACTCCACCCGCGTCGTCCACGGAGTATTCGATAGCCGTGTCGCCGGGAGCTGACGAGCCACGGCTCCGAAGCACCCCGGAGGCGTGTGTAGCACAGGGACAGTTTTCAAGAGCTGGCCCAACCTCTCCTGCCCGGTGTGCAGCAGACGTTGGCAGGTAGGGGGCAAAGCAGCTCAAGCGGAGCGTGCAGAATTTCCCATCGCTGTAGGGCAAACCACATCTCTTAGGGTCTTTCCAGCGAAGAGAAGCACCATATTCAGCTGCCTTACATCAGCTACGAGTTCTTACCCTGCCCTTTTGTTTTCCGTTGTATTTCTTGTCCCGAATGCGAGAAGCGGACCCATGGGATGCGTTTACAGCATTTGATTTGCTAAATTAGCTAACGTCTCAGAACGAAACAGGAGAAGTTAAGCGAAGGTTCTACAATCCTTTACTGTTTTCTCGTAAGTTACCCTTAAAGATCGCTGGTGGCTTTGAGTGATAGTTTGCAACTTAGTACGACTACTAATAACAAACACGGGGAAGCTCTGCTTTGTTTACGTGACTGTGTATCAAGTTTAGGCAAAGTAAAATGAACTTCTCGTTGCTTTTTAACCAGTAGCTGTTGCATGAACTTTTTCGATTAGCGGAAGAAGATAAAATATAAGATTTGAACTTTTATAAAATAAACCTTGTAGTAACTCTAAGAGTTTTGTGGTAGGTTTGGTGAGCTCACCGGTGTATGTAAAAGAAATTTTCTGGCTTTGTCAGAATGATGGGCTGTCTTCGATCACCCAGAACGCAGCAGGAAAAACGTCCCTGTCTTTTGATTTAGCTCTGAGGGGTGTTATTTTTTTCTTACATTTTTTCCCTCAGACCATATCCATTAATTGTAGAACAGTGAAGTTTGCTCTTTAGGGAAAATATCTATGGACAAAGGAGAAAGGATGAAACCTTAGTACACCGAAAGAATACTGGAAATTCGATAGATGGTAACGTTTATCAAAGCCTGCTGAATGTCTCTGGTTCCGTTTGAGCCCAGCTCTTGCGTGTTCCGCTGGAAGCACAAATGGAGCAGGGTGCCTAGAAGCACACGTAGCAGCACGCGCAGGCAGGTCGTGTAGGCCAGCCTGTACGTGTGCCAAGGGAGGCCGGGGCAGGAGCACCACGCTGCTTTGCAGGGGGCGACGCGCGTGGCGAAAAGTTGCGCCGTCCTGTGCTCTGGCTGCCGGTGGTTCTTATCTCCATGAAGAAAATTCCTGCTCTCCCTTTGAACCAAGAGGACCCAGAAAGGGATACGATGAGGACTCGCTGCCTTCTCGTTCCCGCCCGCTGAAAGGTGGTCCCCAAGAAAGGGAACGGCGTCGAAGAAGTGTTGCACTGGGCTTACTGATAGTTACTTAAAGGGAACGGGAACGGGTTTGTCCTAGTTGGACCGAGTCAAGTCTGGGGTGGTTTCCTGCCCTTTTGGTGGGACTGGCGTTGGGAATTACAGTAAGCGTGGCTCTCGGTGAGGATTACGTAGTACGGGTAACTTCTGCAGCGTATTAGTTGCTGTTCTCGCGTTGCTTCAGTTGATCCAACTTCACGCGACTTCTCCCTTTCCTTCTATAGCCCCAAGGACAGTCTCGAAAGAAATTGAAACATTTCATCTCTCTGTGTCATTAGTTGCTTCTTACCCTCCCTCTGCAAGATGAGGTCTGTCTCCCCCCTGCCCCACCTTTTTTTCGTTTGTAACGGTGATGTCGTCGATCGGTACCTAGTCTAAGTTGCTTTTCCTGAAGACTGATGTTGAGGACAGAACAAATGGAAAACATCACAGGCTTTGGAGTTTAATAAATATATAGGGAGATATAATCAGGCAAATCGATTCTTTCCTTCCCACGTTTCCTTTCTCTGTAATTAAGAGCAAGTTTCTGCTTGTGGAATAATTCTCTGTGTTCCTCAGGACAATCACTTATTCCAAACCTGCATGCTAAGTAAACTAGAGAGGCAATTGCTCGTAACAGGGAACAAAGATTTTTCTTTTGGGTGATGTTAATACTTCCCGTAGTAAATAGGAGATTGTATATCCATCAGTTACAGAAGCGTGGGCCCGGGTTTCAGCCTAGCTCCCAAACTTGCCCGGAGGAGGAAAGGGGGAATATAGTTGGAGCGGGCTCTTCAGTTAAATGTAGCGTGTGGAATAAGAGCGTAGGACGTGGCTTCGTGCTACCTCTGTGTCTCCTCAGGAGGGACAGAAGAGGACGAGCCCGTGCTGGGCTTGCCGAGCCGGAGCGGCAGCAGCGGGAGCCGGGAGGGTGGGCAGGGGCTCGCGGGAGGAGGACACGGCGTGGGCAGGACAGCCGGGCGCGGGCCCAAGTCCCTTGTGAGGAACCAGACTGGTCTGCAGTGGAGGCAGAAGGCAGGTAGGTGTAGCAGAACGGCCTTGTATCTGTGAGGGAAATGCCGTAGAAGGGCAAAATGTCTGCGTGAAGATTTGCAGGACGTTTCTTTTCCGGTAAGAGAGGGTGGCCTCGCTTCTAGGTTGCTTCTGCGGTGGAGCTGCTCTTCTGAGTTACTAGTGAGGGGTTTGATAACTGGTACGGTTGCGGTGCCACAGGTTCTGTACAGCGTGAGGACGTGTCAAAATAGATTGACTGCAAGAGTGAAAAACACCAACGTAGTCTTACGTAAATAACGATGAATGCAAGTGGTCTGATGCTCTCCGGGACAGAAGTACCACAGTAGACATGAGGAGAATGAAAATGGGCTCTTACCTGCTTTTTATTTTATCTGATCAAAGGGGAAATGTTACAAAAATCACAGTTGGTAAAAGATAGAGCGTCATAGACAGTGACAAGCGAAACTGATAGACGAGCATTTTCTTGCCCCGGCCGTGGACAGCACTGGTTGTCAACGCCTCCCCGTTTCCTTGACGCACCGCACAATGGCTGTTTGTCTCGGCTTTGCGGACCCCGAATGCTCGGCGTTGAGCAGACCTTGCTCAGCAGAGGTGATAACCTGGTCAGTCATGCAACTGAAAGATCAGGTTTAAAGTAAAAATTAAGAAGAATTCCCAGCACTATTGTGTTTCAGCCTCATGGAAGACTTCCACTGCCCAACCATTTGCCCTTGACGTGAGCACCAAAGGCAGGAGGGGAGATTGACGGGCACTTTCTTAGATCTTGTAAGGTAGCTTTGAAAACAGAGAGAGTGCACATTGGCCTTTCAGGTGACCTAAATCCAAACATCCAAACGTCGTGTAATTAAGGACCTGATCCTTCATTTCCGCTCCCCTCCTTTTGCCCCCCGCCCAGCCCGGCTTTTCCTTCTCAGATGTTCATCCTCAGCCTGAGGTCTGCTGTGCACTTAGGTTTTGTCTTCGATTCTCATTGTACAAGCTGCAATGATGTAACTGGAAAAGAGGTTCAATAGAGCATCTTGGCCACTGCTGCTTTGTTTCTTGAGATAGGTTTTTCATCTTATGCCTTTCCAAAATTTGCGTTTTTATTCTTTAAGGTATAAAGGAAAGCCTCCCTTTGGGTCTGATCCTGTGTTATTTTGGGAGGCGGAAGCTTTGTAATTGACTTTGGTGGGAGAAGTCCTTCTCCAAAGGAAGCTTTACAGTGCTGGACCGAAATGCAGCGCGCGTGGTATCGTTGTCAGCCCGAGCGTTTGCAGCGCGGCGGAGCCCTGTCTGCGCCGACAGCCAGCCTTTCTGAGCTGCCGACGGGACTGTGCCGGGGGCCGGGGACAGAGGACAGGTCCTTCCCGCGCCACGTCACGCGGGGAGCCTGCAGTGGCACCTGCCTGGAGATTCCCCGCGGGATCTGGGAATGTTCCTGGTTTTGCTGCTGGCTGGAACGGAACGCGGAGGCTTTTCTTGGTGCAGTGCCAGGGTAGAGGATTCTGTTATTGCATCTCGGGTGAAACGAGGGGACGTAGCAGCTTTTACATCTTCGCTCACGCGCCTTGAGAGTCTGTGAAGTCAATTGGTGTATTTTTCTTGATTGTAATGGATCCCTAGACTATATTTGAGACATCACGTCGAAGTCATGCTCTCGGGGTTCTGGTTTTGAGGTGAAGCTGGGATATCAGCTCAGTGGTGCTACAGGCACCCTGGGCCTTAGAAGGTGTCCAGCGTGTTTGGAACGTGAGCGTCTGCCTCGGGGCATTGCCAGGCTATCGGGGAAGTTCTTGTGCAGCAATAGCCGCATTCTGAGCAGACGACTTTTTCAGAAGGACTTTCACGAGTAACGTTCCGGATAAAGGTAACGCGTCAGAGCAGGGAATAGACTCGAGGTTTGAAGGGAGCTACTGTTTCACGGGGAGTGACAAGAAATTTGCAGAGAAGCACGTGAACTAGAAAGTAAAGAAACTGTCAAAAAAAAGACAGGGGGNCTAAACAAAAAGGAAAAAACTAGTACAGGCAGCAGCAGGAAAGATATGGTTTGGGAAGATGTCCATGTATTTCATTATTCCTGAAGGGTGTGGGAAGCCATGAGGATTTTTGGAGTCTCAGTTGATCAGGCTGCACTTGAAAGCTGGTAGCATTGCACACGCTCGCCGGACCCCGTGCCTGTCCAGAACGGAGAGAGGGAGGCAGAGAAGCCTTTCATCAGAGCCGCGCACAAGGGGTAGGCCTGGGAGGGGACTGAGAGACTGGTAAGTAGGAGAGACACAGAAAAGGAAGAAGGGCACTGAAAAGTGATTATGGTCTTCTGGCCTTAGGTGGTCTGAGCTGCCCTGCCACAGCCTCGTCTTATAATTTTGGCACGCAGAGTGGCAGTCAGATGCTTTTTGAAAAATCGCATCACCGGTCCACCTGTTTCCTTGTTGATGAGATAGAGGCAGGGTATTGCCAATTGCCAAGGGAAAGGTACTGAACATTGTTAAGTCGTCACGTGCAAAGTGTAACGGAGACAGCGCAGTGGAGACAGACGAAGAGTATGGGCACTGGGGTAGAAATAAAATGACTGCGTCCGGGTCTTTCGGGTCTGCCTTCTGAGGCACGACGACGTGAATTCTAATAAGACACTGCTAACTAAAAGGGAGCGTGCGCTCCATACTCGCCTCTGGGAACACAAGTCTTTCAGACTTTTTGTTCACTTTTGTTCACTTTGTTTCACTTTTTGTTCTGCCTTAGCTTGAGCGGCCACAGCCACCTTCCTCTATTGCAGGCTTTGTTCCCCGGCAAGTTTGTGCTCTTCTGGGCAGTTTATTTCCAGCGCAGCTGGCTGAGGTTTAGACGAGCTCACCAGTACATTGCCAGAGCAGAATGCCTTCCGCCACCGTCTCCCTTTGCCCACAGCGGGCTCCAGGCAGGGCCGCGTGGCGCTCCGGGCTGTCGGTGGCACGGTGGCGTGCCTGGAGCGGCTCGGCACACGGGAGCGGGGAGCGGAGCGCCCCAATGCCCCGCTGGGGTCAGAAGCCCAGCTGGGAGGTCGCGCTAACTGGGCAGCGCTGAATGGCTTCGCACTGAAGCGGGTAATACAGATGCCCTAACGGTGTCACGCACATCCGAGGAGTTCCTGCTGTGAGGAAGAGAAGAGACACCTGAGCTATCAACAGCGTAAACAGCAATTATAAAAGTCCCATCTTCTCTTTCTTGGGAACTGTGCATTGATTCGAAGCACGCAGGAACAGCAAACAGAAAGGCTGCGTGTAATACTGTGAGCTGAAAACTAAAGAAGGGATATCAGCGTTGGAAATGGGATGTCTGGGAAGAGAAGGATCCGTAAGAGAGATGAGAGGGGCAAGCAGTCAAAAGTTTCTAGGGTAAAACCAGACAGACAACAGTCAGAGGTAGAGTTACCTTTGGAAACAGCAGCGCGGTGTGGTAGTAATGGAGCTGTGACAAGAGGGGGCAGGAACACTCCACAGTGTTCGAGGTTGCGGTGAGGTGCACTTAGTGCAGGGGAGCGGAGAGGAGGCAGCTCAGAGCGTGGAAAACAGCGTTACGGGAACTGTGCTGACACGAACTCGGGATGTTTGTTTAGTGAATGTGATAGAAATTCATTATATTCTTTCCATCGGGTTTGTAACGACCCTAAGCGTCCCTGCCTCTTGCAGCTGCGTATTTCTGTGGCTGGAGACTGGAGATAAATTTTTCACGAGTTCAGAACTGTATGTTTTCGGTGTATTCTTTGCTCAGAATGCTGGGTCGTGGAAGAGCTGCTAAGATCAGTAGCACCTGACGTTTAAAAAAAAGGAGTGAACTTGTTTCCAAAGCGTGTCGAGCATCCTCTGACGGCATCGTGTGTTGCCTTCCGAGTATTCACTTTGTCCTCCCGGAGTCGTCTTGTAGCTTACTCTACTTATCAAAAACAAACAACCAAAAGTAAAGGGGGGGAATATAGAATTTAAAAAGTGCTGACCCCGTGTTCTAGCCCGCTGTCGTGCATCACCAAATGTGTTTGCATTAAGATCAACTTTTCTGCAAATTCCTAGTACAGCCTTTGCCTGGTTTTGAGAGTCTATTCACACGAATTTTGCTTAACGGAGTGGAATTAATGGAATGGAGGATGTCGCAGTAGCAAAATAGCAGGCCGCTGTATTATTGCCACTTGCATTTTGTGCACGTTCCACTGTGCTGGGTGTGACCTAATAGGTACTAGGCGTGCAGTGTTCTCGCCGAAGTTTTTAGGAATACGTAGTAGTGATCGCTTCGTGGATACAATACATTGGAAAACAGTCGGTTTTCAGTGGCACAAAGTGCGTAACTTGGTTCAAGAACTTCAGGAGCTCTCTTACTCCTTCAGAAGTAAATTTATTACTGGGGCAGATTTTGTCATTTCTCATTACGTGGCTGAAAAAGGAGCGGGTAACGTAACCTTACTGACTTGAACACGTCATGCGTAGCTCCAGGGAAGTTGCATTTCTGATGGCTTTGCAAAGCCTGTCTGGAAGCACCTTCTTGTGTTTCCAAACCCAGGCCTTTAATTTCAAAAGAGCTTTTGGATTGGTCTTTTTTTTTTTTTTTTTTTTTTAGCCTTTTCCCACATGAGTGTGTTACTTGCGTGTATTGTTCACCCTCATGCATCAAGTTATCAGGAGTTACATGTGCTTTGAAGAGAGGCAGGCATTAGCTGTAGCGACAAAAAAGATGATTCTGATATAGCGCAGAATGGATAAATACACTTAGGAAAAAAGGAAAGAAACCCCAGCATTTTAAGTATATAATATTTTTGAAACGGTTACTAAAAAGAAGGTGTCTAGTTTATTCTGAAACATGAAATCTGAGTGAACGTGTCAGGTTTTGAACGCTCAAGTAGCTGCTTGTGTGTGTTATCTTTACAAAAATTAGTATTTTTCTTAAAAGCTTCAAGTCTAAAGGTGACTTTCTCAAAACTCAAGTGACGTAATAACATCTCAAATCATAGAGTTTGTTTCCTTTCCATTCTTAGCTTTTTAATTTGAAAAAAAAAAAACACCCTGAAACGGCTGGTTTTTGAAATCAATCAAATCACATTTTAGCAGTAAATTAGCAAGAATTTTACCATCAACAAGGGAAGTGGTGTTTTAAATACAATATACAAGCTGTAGCCTATTGGGTGGTTCTGTACCTGTTACTTGAGTCTTTCACTGTGTTTTTTTGTTGGTTTGGGTTTTTTTCTTTCTAATTCAGGACGGAGCAAAATATCGCCTGTCTACGAACTCAGCTTGTTAACCCTGTGTTTAATCATTGTGGTGTGGGAGTGTTAATATGCAGAAAAAAATTCTGTGGCATAGGGATTTACTAAAAATACAATATTTATGAGCTGGAAATTATTCTGCGTTCTTAATATTCCGAGCTTAATACGAATTTCAGTAGCAGACTAAACCAGGTTATTAATTTTAATGCAGCCAACAGTCTGTTCTTATTAGTACGAAAAAAATAAACCGGGCTTTGTGTGGTCTTGTTTCCAGCAGCAGAGTCACGGATTTGATCTTAAGGATGAATCATTTTGAGTCTTTAAGGGTTCAATCTCAAGACTCTTAAAAATTGAGTTTGTTGCGTTCTTCTTTCCGTGCTCAAGTAGCCCTGTTCAGCGTTTGAGTGTTGGAGCGAAATGCTTTCATAATGACAGATGATGATCTTGATGAGAGATTTAATGGAACGCTTGTTCGTTAACTGAGTTGATGCCACCTTGGCTCGATTCCTCTGGAGCAGAGCTGGGATGAAATGCGCAAGACGGAGAGGAGACAAATCAGGAAAATTGGAAGGTACGGAAAGATCCCCTTGAAGCACACCTGACGGTGGTCTGCATGTGGCGGGTAATATTCGGTGGGCTTGAGTCACGCACGTAGTTTTGAGATTATTGCTGGCATAATCGGTGGAATTTGCTGAACTTGATTATGTACGAGTTGATTTGGTGTCTCAGACTGAAGTTTGTCGAGTTGAAGCAATTAGTTCTTAATAGCTTTCCCCCGTGCAAATCTGTTCGGTAAACCTGTGCCGATAGACATAATCCTCCTCCTGCAACGTGAGGAAGACTTCCTAGAAATCGTTTGGACCGTAAGTTAATTAAAATGGAAGATTGCTAGTGCCAGACCCCAGCTGCTTTCTAGTGTCTGTACTCTTGCTTTAAACTGATGCAAATGCATGTGTTCTACATCTGTACTTGAGAGTTCAGCCCTGACATTCCTTCATCCCATGCAATATTTGTGAAATAAAAGCTAAAGGAGAGTGTTGGATATGCTTCATACAGATGGCTTATTTAGTCAGCTTGGAAATGCTTCCACCATGGTTTCAGTGCGCGGTAACTATTCCTGACCACCTGTGTTCAATTTAAATTGATAACTGGTTGTGACTTAGGCTGCTCTCACATCAGTTAATTACTCAGGGTCTGCTGTGGCGAAGGGAGATGGAGGGAGAAGATACCTGGAAACACAAACAGCGGCGACGCTGCCCTTGCCAAGCACCGCACTCGGTCCAGTCACGGGGCTGACATTCACCGTCGGCGCCTCCCTCCGAGGGCTTTCCCTTGCGTTTGCTCAAAGGGGATTTCCATAACGCATTCCCTGCTTCCTGGTAACTAGTCCCTTTTTGTTTAACAACAGGAATCGCTAAACATTGTAAATCTGATGGGAAACGGTCTCTCGCTTTTAGCGACCAGCAGTAGTGGAGTGATACGATTGCAAACAAAGCGACTTCTGTTTTCCATGCAGAACTGTAACAGTTTTAGGATATTTATTTTCTTGAACTGGCACTTGCAGGCGATCAATATAAAATACTGTTTATCGTACAGCTCTGAACTAGCGTTGACAACCAGAGTTGTCAAAATAAGGTGGAACGAAATAAACCTAATTTTATCTTTTACTTGACACATGGAGTTAGATAGGTCGGTTTATAGTATTTCTTGGGTCACTCATTTTTCATCACGATGATACCGATTCCCTTTCTTTTGGCTCCAAACGTAGCTGAAACCTGGCAGTTGTGAATGGTGGATATTGACAAAGTAAATTGTGTCGACTTGGGTCGTAAGCCAAGACTATCAAGCTGTGCCCCTCGAATTCGATAATGGTTATTCCTCGACCCCGCGCGCTTTGTTCCCGTCCTTTCTCTCTGCGTGTATAGATCTGGCATCCAGCAGAGACTGAAGACAAGTACCTCGCAGACACACGGCTGGGTCAAAAAATGGGCGCTGTTGCAGGTGGTCACGCTTCCGGACCATTGCCCCTGGGAACCACCACCTAGTTCAGGTCTCCCGTGTTGCAGACGTTGAAGACCATTCCTCTCAATTCGTTGAGTAACAGGAAGGGTAAACGCAGCCCGAGGTGCCAGGCAGATCAGCCCCTTCTGCTGCACAGACAAGCGAGTCCGAGCTGGATGCGACACGGACCAAAGCACAGGTCGGGAGGATAAATACTAGGGATCAAAACGCGGTCTTGGCTAAGACTTACTTGTTCCATTTGGCAAATATTTCTGACCTGTCAGGCTTAGTGACTGGCTCTTCCCAGGAGGTTCCTCGGAAGCGACCAGTAGAAGGGAGAATAACGAGCTGACATACGTAGATGAACACTTGGAAGCTTCAGTTCTGAAACGATTTGTACAAATTGCCAGTTTTTTTTTTTTTTTTAACGTAGCAATGGCATAGCCATTACTGTCACACCAAAATTTACGGAGTATATTTATAGCGACCATTGTCTAAGACGGGAACTAAATGGGGTAGGAACAGAAAAATTGGCAGTGAAATGACAAATTGCCTTTCGCTACAAATCCTAAATATCAGCGGGTAAAGTAAATCGCAGTAGAAGATGATGACCTCCTCCTCCTCCCGAGCAGACGTCCCAAATGGCCGCAGTCGAGAAGGAATTTGGGAAGGCAGATGGCGTGCTGCGCCAGGACCCTGCGCTGCCCTGCTGTCGTCGTTTCCCCCCGCAGGGGGGGTATAGCCTCAAACTTCGGCGGCAAGTATGTGGGCAAACGATGAGGATGTGCTTTTTTAGAAAAGCAAATCCAAATATTTTGGTCAGACGTGAAGAGGAGGTAACGTGAAACCTCTGACACCCTTTCATTTTTTTATTAAGTAAACCCCAAACCCTAGCCTAGGCTTACCTGGCATCACAAAGACGTATTAGTGATGTTTCAAAAGCCACCAAGTGGCTTTTGTACGGAAAGACTTTACAGTAACTCACTGACTGTGTGAAATCAAAGCAATTCAGTGCTCTAGATCAGTCTCAGCTGTCTGTGAATTGTTTCTTGGGCACAGAATGTAGAAGAAAGACTTTGTTCCGCCACCGAACCTGCATCGGTTCACTGAATAATGCCCAGCTCTTCATTTGCGGTTGGCTGTCATTGCTCGTGTGTGCTGCGTTGCTGAGGATGTGCTGTGAATCCTTTGCGAGTCCCTGTTTTGTCTGTCTGTTCGTGCAGTAGCCAACTGAGTGTGCTTCGGTATCGGCAAAATACGAGTACCGATCTGCCTCTGCGCAACCAGAACCCTCTGAACCGCTCAAAATATGTGCCGAGTGTCTTGGGCCTGATGCGCCAGTTGCTTGTGTAGGTTCTTGCAGGACGCAGCCCCAAGGACGTGGGCGTTTTTTTCTACGTAGACCCACGTTATACAACAGCTGTTGAAATACAGCTTTGCTACCTAGAAAAGCAATAGGGAAATTGTAGTTTAGAAGGGTACTCCCAATGTTGTAA
The DNA here is from genome assembly GCA_013398295.1 of Chionis minor. Taxonomy (NCBI): domain Eukaryota; kingdom Metazoa; phylum Chordata; class Aves; order Charadriiformes; family Chionidae; genus Chionis; species Chionis minor. The sequence continues at coordinate 99,698 of VZSF01008738.1, forward strand.
AGCAAAGTTCTCCGAGGAGGAAAAAAATGCCAGAATTAACCCGTGTTTCTGCCGTCGTCTTGTTCTTCCTTGCATCCTTACCTTGGACGTGCACGCCAGTCTCGAGCACTGGAGCTCCTTTCCGTCCACGTTGGGCTCACGCGTATGCTTTGGAGGCTGTCGCTGTCTCACTCTGAGGTTGTAAAGAGGAGTCCAGGAACACCCCTTATGATTTGGTTGTTTTGCACTCCCTCCTTTGGATGGGAGGGAGTACTTCTGTATCGTTTTCTCATGTTTTAACCGCAACGGGGTGAGGGTCTGAGTGTGGCGAGCTGCGGCGTCATTGACTAGACCCAATGATGTATTTAGCTTTAGCCACTAAGCTTTCGGACGTGCGAACTGTTCTTCTGTTTTGAGGGATATTCCTTGGGCAGTTTGCCCTGTGAGGAACTGCGGAGCTGCCTTGCTGGTGGGAGCAAGCGAAGGCGGTGCCGGAGCCGCAGGCGCTGCGTGGCGCTGACTGAGCCGGGCACAGCCGCGCTCCCAAACTGCCTGGGGATTCTGGAACCGGACACGGCCGTACCACGGCAACGTCCCGAGGCTGCTGGCCGTGTCAGCTTGCCGGTGGCCACGGGTGACATCAGAGGGTCTCCTGCACGGCAGAGCCCGTTGTGTGCCGGCACGTGTTGCTTGTGTTTGTTCCGCTGAGGGGGTTGCTCTTGCGGAGGGAACTCTCTATAATTGTTAAAAGAACAAGTGCTGTGCGAGGAAATTATATCAGCGTGTTGGAATGGATTGTCTGTGCAGGCCAGGGGATCTTATATTTATTAGCCTAAAATAATAATACTTGATAACAGCTTCTAGAGGCCCTTCCTGAGGCTAGGCTAGGCACTGGAAATGTAGAGGGGGAGACCGGGAGCAGCCTGAAGCAAATAAAGAGGAGGAAAATGAGCCATAAAGATATCTGCCCGGGAATTTACGGTAGGAAGGAGAGAAATTTAGAACAAGGGCTTCGTAGCCCCTAGCTGTGTTCTGTGTACTGGATGGTGCCCTCCCTCCGTCTCCAGCGCGGTGTGCCAGTGCTCCGCGAGCTCTGTACGGAGCTGCTGGTGCCAGCCGGGGCCCCCAGACCACCGAGACCGGGGCTGGGAAAAGAAAGGAGCGAAGCGCGTCTGCAGGGGGAACAGTGAAGGAACTGGGGAGGCAAGGACCACATTAACACAATGTAAATGCATAACTCCGCATTCTCGGGAGAGTTTTGCTGAAACATTGACTTTTAAAGAAAATATTTGGGGATCATTGTTACAGGAAATAAATTTCATGGTGTTTTTAAGTTGTATCTATAAAAAGCTAGAAAGGATACTGAGTAGACAGTACTGGTCTGGTGAGCGGGCCCTGCAGCTGTGTTGGCTTCACAAATGTTTTGCATGTGCTGTTCTTAAAGAGCAAAGGAGAAGGGAAGGGGGGGAAAACCCGACACTAAAACCCTTAGTTCCCTCACCTTCCAAACCATGAGAACGTTTCCTCGTTTTTCCGTAATGATTTTATCAAGTACGGTTTGCATTTTTCCATTAGATGTTTGAAATAATGAGTAAAGACTGCAGCTCCAAGAAGCAGCTGTTGAGAAAATCAGGCATAAAAAGAGCCCAACAATATTTGCAAAGTGAAATTGCAATTATCTGAATTCCAGCTACTGGATTTGCAGGCGTGGGAGCCCAGGAGAACAGAACTGGAAAGCTCACAGTCACACTGGAGAGAAATGCCCATCTGAGTGGCAAGGCAAGGCCTTGCTCGGCAGTTGGCTGGTGAGCGTGCAAACCGGGTCACGGACGCGTCCGCCTGCTTCTTCTGTTTTAGTGTGGAAGTCAAGCGGCTGGAAGTTCTATCTTTAACGATTTCCTCTCGTCCGCTCTAACGAACAGCTGCACAAAGTTGTCCAACACCATTTAGAGTATTTACTGGCCAGTGTTCAGCTGAGATGAAAAGGGAGACACTTAATCTAATCTTCCTGAATGTCTCAGTGTTTGCACTTGAAAGTTGTCTTTTATGCAGTCTTTGAGCAAGTGCAGAACAAATTAATGTTACGGTTTGACACTAACTGACCTTTTGCGAATGATTACTGCGGGGCAACTCGAGGCACATTTTAAAGAGCTGCTTGCCACGGACTACAGTTAAGTAGAAAAAAAAAAAAAAAATCGTTATTTAGAATTGCATTTAAGTTTCAATCTGAGCAATATCTGAGGAAATTCACCCCCGTGAATTAAGTGCTGAGCCGCTTCAACTTGCAGTTGTTAAGTGGTGGTTTAGACCAGAACATCAGCCTCGTAAAATACAGGAAAACTAGATCCGAAGTTTTTATGTTAGGTCAATTTTGATAACTCAAGCCTGCATCGAGGCCTGAAGGGAGGTCCGATCTGAGCAGAAGCGAGTTCACAAGTCGGCGTGGGGGGACGCAAGCCTGGCTTGTGTCAGCTTGAGGCATGACCCGACCACTAGACAGTCACTGGGGTCCGTGGAAGTCGTCACGACATAGTTCCTTTTAATCTGCTCAATTGCTTTCTGCCTGGGGCGGACGCTGCGATGTCTTCAGAATGCGAGGAGGTGTCTGTGCTGGAAACGTGCTTCCGCAGCTCCCTCGGAGAGACGGAGCTGGTCTCGAGGGGAACCCTGTCGGGCAGTAGCCTACAGCAGCCCATTAAAAGATAGGAGAAATGAATGAAAGCGAACAATTACTGACAGGACTAACTAAGAATGTTTCAGTAGGCGTCTAAATGTATCGATACAGTCTACGTTGTGATCCTGTGCGTTATTGCCCCAGCAGTTTCTGCTATATTGAACAAAAAATAGCCAGATACGTATTCCCCCTCCCACCTCTCCCTTTTTTTTTTTTTCCCCCTGCGGTAAAGCCTTTTTTCACTGAAGGTCTTGTTCCTATGGGACAATTAGTTTTTGGCGGATAGTTGACGGACTGCAGAAGGCTTGACCTGTGCGGGGCCCAGAGGCAGCACTGGGGGTCTCAGGACACCGCTGGTGGGGGCATCACCTGAAGAAGTTCCCAAGTTCTTGAATCAGCTGACGGTCGTGAGCGAATACGGCTTCGTGTTGTTAAGCCAAGTGTTGTTTGTGTGAAGCCAAGTGGTGTTTGTGTACAAGAGCAGTAAGAAATCAATGGTTTTATCCTCGGTGGATGCAAGTCCACTGTTTCACGAGCACCGGTACGCCAGGGTAAGGGTGAGATCGAGAGGCAGTAAAGCAATTGTGTTGGCTCACGTGGCACACTTGGGAGAGTCAGAAATAGACACTGGGTCTCCTTAACACCAAGATACGTGCTTTAACGATAAAACAATTTGTTTTCCACCATCCACATCCCCAAGCAATGTTTTGTAAAAATACCTGGAACAGCAACTTTTCATTTGAAATCCTGCTTGCACAGCAGACACCTTAACTTATGCGCAACAAATCAAGACGAAGATTGCTGGTGCATACCTCTTGGTTCGGCCATATGCTGCAAGCGGTGGTTTTGACAGATGCATTTTTCCCTGGAGATGGAATTTAGTTTATCGGACTCAGGTTAAATTTGAAGGATCTGAGGTAAAATTCCAGGGCTCCATCCGTTAGCCACCAAGCCCACAGCGACCGCTTTAAAACAATGCGATGGGAAACGCGACCCGGTGCTTGGGAATTGAACTAGCGCCAGCCGTGCCGCAGCGCTGCATTCGCTATGTCATACCACACACATCTGATAAGGGGAGACATAATGCTGTTGGCGAAGTTCTTGTGTACAAGGACTCTGCAGGTCGTGTGGAGAGCGCTGTTTTTTATTTAATAACCGAGGTATGCAGGTGCTAATTTGAACCATATGGACATGAGGCCAAAGCCAAAGTTTGTTACGCCACAGTGAAATGATGGCCTTGCGTTTCTGGGGGTTTGGAAGGAGGCTGGTTTTAGATTAATCTTTATTTACTGACGTATTTAGGCAGCCATGCATTATATTGCTTGAATTCTATATTTCAGTTTTGCTGAAAAAAATAAATATCTCTTCCTCTATATTAGCCATCAGTCAGAAACCCTTTTGATAGCATTTTACTTGGGAATGCATTTCTGGGAGAGGGTGAGCTGGTACTGCAGTAGCAGCAGGTTGTTTGGCTGCACCAGGTCTCGCTGCGCCTTGAGTCAACGGCATCTGCCTCGCGTGTCCTTCCTGCGGCCGGGGCGTACGATGAAGAGATGCCCGTGTGCGCACTGAGATCCTCCCGGCTCTGCTTCGCCGGGCACCGGGCTGTGGGTGCGCTACAGGCATGAGCTGGGAGCTGGTGCCAAGAAGGTGGCGCTGCGTTACGGACGTACCTTCTGTGTATGTTCGACTGAATTTTAGACGGACAGCACTAGCCTATCTGAAACGTAGCTCCTTTATAAATAGCGCTGTCCTAGTGCCTGACTAGGGAATTTTTTATATATATATATATATGTATATATATATATATAAAGAGTTTTCTCTTGCCTGCTTTGTTCTTCTCTTCAGACAGCAGGAAGTACATCTTGACTATTTGCGTGATTTGCTGTATTTCAAGTTCACGCGTGCAGGAGACAGAGGGCTGCATCAGAAAGCTTCACCTTGCTCTTGGTCTGGGCCAACTTCCGCACACTCAGGTCATGCCACGCGCAGGGTTTCCGTCCTGCATCGCAGTCGGCTCCGTGAGGTGACGCTGAGTGATCCATTACTCTGGTGAACTTGGGCAACTTGAACACGGGAGCTTCAAAGGTGTGATGCCGGGCGGCGCGGTAACGATTCTGCCAGGGGAGCGGAGCAGGTTGCAGGCTTCCCCATCAAAATGCTTCTTAGTGGCCTGTGGGGCCTTAAGCAGATGGGCACTTTGGTTTTGAGTCGATTTGGCCGGTTCCACTCCTCCCTGGCGCCGTGCGAGAATTAAGGTGTTGGACCTGCGGACTGGTCACTGCCGGATCCTGGAGCGAGACTTCAACGCGACCGCTCTGAAGGACCTTTCCACACGCGGGGTCTGGGTGGACAGCGTTAGGGTTTGGCTCAATGACGGGTTGAAAGGTTTTTCATACTCCTGAGGGGTTTGTACTCTTAATGAACGTTAAGCTATCGAAATCAATAGAGTGCTTTGCTTCTCTTGGGTTTCTGCTCATCTTTGCTTTTTCTCCTACTTGGTAATATTTCTGTGTTCTCAGGATCTTCCTCTGCTGTTGCTGCATAGCATAATAGCAGGAACTACGCTAATCCTTGCGCAAAACTTCGCTGATCCCTTTTCAGTGCTCATTTGGGAGTCTGTTATGGGGCTTGGAATCATTAAGAGTAGCAAGGTTGCTTGCCAAAATGGGTCTGAATTGACCAAATCAGCAGAGTTACAGGAGTTAACAGAGTTTGGAACTGAGCTGCTGTTAGCGAATTTAGCAAAATCATACACATATGTAAAGGACTTGTTTAAAATAGTGATTTTACTGTACGGTATGAAAATGAGTTTCACCAGGAGATAGCTGTAGCCTTGCTGGGATAATAGGAAAATAATCAACTTGGAGATAAAATGTTGAAATGCAAAACGGACTTGCAGAAGTGGGTCGCCAGAATAAACTGTATCCTTTAAAGCACGCACCGCGGGAATTCAACCTGAAATTGTAGGTGAGCGGATCTGAAAGCACTGCATTATATCCAAAATCAATGAACCTGGTAGTTGAAAGGAAAAAAAAAAAAAAAGGTGTCTGTGTGGGGAAGCCACGTTTGTATTTTGTCTGAAATAAGCAGTTACTTCTAATACAAAATTAATGCAGCGGTATGAATTACCATATTGGTGGTTGTGAGGATTGGAAAACTTTTTTTCTTTTTTTTTTTTTTTTTTTTTTTTTTTTTTTTTTTTTTTTTTTTTTTTTTTTTTTTTTTTTTTTTTTTTTAAATTAAGTTGTTACCGTATTCATACGCCAGTTTTTGACATAAGCTTCGCTCGCGTGAATGCACTTGACCTGTCTGTGGTTCAAGCTCCTTTTTACCTTCTAGACGTTGTTTTATTGTCTGTCTGAGCTCTGCGTCACTCTCCAGCGTCTCAGCTTCCCTTCTCGGTGTGGGATCGCGGACGATAATTTGTGGCCGATCCACCAGCACACCTGGGTTCAAGCCTTTAATTTCCTGGTTGTCCTGCTCAGGCTGTAAGCTGCGTGTGTCGTGCTCCATGGTGATCTTCTGTTTGTTTTTTTAAAACGTGTTCAGGGCAGAGGCAGCCGCTCTGGTGATATCCCAGCTATGGAGCGAGAAACCATTCTGCTCTCCTGCGCGGTAGTCCTTCGCCTGCCTTGCCTGCTGCACAGCTCTGCCCTAGGAACTGCCGAATCACCGTCTTGGCCGGCGCCAGGTCGTACCCTCACCTCTCTGCGGAGGGTCAGCGTGGTGCTTGGTCAGGACCACAAGCTCATTCCTGCAGAACTGGTGCTGAGTGTACTGTTCTGCGTAAGACTAGGCACGAGAAGCATTGAAACCCCAGTCACTCTGTGAGCCGAGAGGTGGGTTCTCATCCCTGCCCAGGGATGTGTCAGTCACCAGCACTGAGGATGAAACAGTGAGCTTGAAATGTGAGTTGCATTCCGCTGTGGCTCATGGGAATCGGGCCATCTGCCAAGTCACCTCAGATTGCCAGGAGAAGGCTAAGGACAGCAGTACGGGTTATTCTCCTAAGAGTAGTTTGCCTTTTTTGTTTTCTTTCGGTGAAGAAGATGCACTTTATACAATATGTCATTTCTGTAGGCAAAAAGAAGCGTTTTTTCATAGGGTGGGAGCTCTCGAATTACTTCTGTCAAACGCGCTCGGTGTGATTACTGAAAGAACTAAAAGCTGAGTGATGAGGTGAGAGCTGGCAGTGCAAGTGCTTGTAATTTACTGTAATGGGTAACTTATACGTAGGCCAGTGAACTTAATGAAGATAGAATATGTGTTCAGCTCGGCGTTGGTTGCGCGCTTATTCAAACCATCAATGGGAATGTTTTTTAGCTTTGTGATTTACCTCTCCTCATATATGCAGATGTAGAGAAAGCACGTTCTGCATGGGCCAATAGCACTGTGAAGCTATAATATCCAGTCTTTGAATTCTGCCAGCTCGATTGCCTTCTTGATCTGTGTAATTTTCCGCCTAAACACAGTAGAGTTCAAAGAAATAAAGTCTAAACGGCTGCGTAGCCGCTCAGGTAAGCTTTTACCAAACAGCATCTCTAAAATGCCTGTATCTTGGTTTCGTACCAGACAGCCCTCGTCACGTATTACCCAGCGTTGCAATGATTGACACAGGGAGAGACACGCAGTTTCTTCTCTTTCAAAATCTACTTTGTTGTGGGCTTTTCGAGCGGAGTTTATCTTGATGAATGCTCTCAGGTGTGTATACACGCTTGATGTCTGAACAGCGATTTGGTAATGAACCTATTTCACGTGCAGCTGAACCTTCAATCTAAATGAAAGAAAGGGTTATGTTTGTCTTGTTTCTCTTGGGTTTTTTGACCACTATAGAATTGTAGTTTGGGCCTCTCTTTCTTCTTTCCCAATGAAAAAAAGCAACGAAAACCAGTTATTTGTGTTTTCAAGGTGTCTTGTTTTATTAGAAGGAATCAACTGAAATGGGTCAAAAGGCAAGCAGATTTTGAAAGTTGCTGTATCAGCTTCCTGTTACCTCTGCTTTTTGGTTTTCATCCTTTGGACAACAACGTAGTGAATTTGATGGCTTAATTCAGGCTCCAGCGGGAACACCTAACCTTGGCTGTGCCTGAGGAGCATCCCTGGAACATTTGTAATGGAAGGCTACCTCAAGCCACGTGCTGATGGTAGTTACCCATCCTGGAGTTCCCCACCTAGACTGAGAGTGGAGTAAGTAAAATCAGGAAACCTCCTGACGGAAGAGAGACGTTGATTCCTTGACAGTTTGTTTATGCTGGATTTGACCAGAGGGATCCTCTGCGTTTTTCTTCAAATGCCCTTACTTCTGACAGCCATCGAGAAGATGAGGCAGGAGAAGGCTTAAGTTTTCTTAAAAGCTTGCAACTGGGAACATCTGTTCCTAGCACTGGCGCCTCTCGGCTTTGACAAAGGAACACCCAGTTCATCTGACGGCTTTTCTACAAGCTCCATCTCAAAACCAGGGTCGCGGTCGTCCTGCTGTGTCCCATGTCCCTGCAGATTTCTGGGTTGGATGTTCAGGGTGTGCCTGAACTCCACTGCTACTCGGAAACGCGACAGACCTGTTGCTGAGACGCAAAAGGCAGATTGACATCGACAAACAGGAAAGCGTCCTGTATGGGCGTTTTTACGTAGATTTTATACCTTTTTATTTCCTTCACTTCTTTCTTCAGCATGGTAATTTGACTGTATTTTAGTGTAGTCCAGGATCCTGTTCAAGAAGTAGCTGTTTGCAAAATCCCTGTAGCTAATTGTGCTGCTTTTCTTTTATTTAACGTGTTCTGACCTTACCTTGAAATCTGTAGGGCTTTACCCTTGCCCGAAGGGAGCTCCTGGAGTCCCTGGCTGACGTGGGGAGCGTGGCAGCCTGGGAGCCCAAACCCCTCTCCCTGGCAGCGGGAGGCTGGGAGAGCCAGGGGCCGGTACGCGCTCCTCTCTAACAGCTGCCTGCAAATGTACAGCTCACCCAGGTACCTTTAGTATGTGCAAACTGTTTATGAGAGAACTCACAACTGTTGACTAAATACGAGTGCATGTTATGCAAACATAGCGGTTACTTTGTGTCTGGCATTTGTTTCCAAATCGAAGGATGGGGCAGCCCCGTCCACGCAAAAACCTTCTACAGCTCTCCCCAGTTAAGTGCAATGAATGCGGAAATAAGAAGCAGCCCAGTCCTCTTCCTCCTGAGCTACTGGGATGGCGTTGTGAACTGGTAAATCAGCAGGGGGTGAAGCTGGAACCACGGAGCTTGCCAGCGCGCATAAACGGCCACCGTCTGCTCAGGTGCTGCCAGCAACGGGCGTTCAAATTTGCAGGCACGTCTGTAGAGTGGGCTTATTTATAGCTATATCTTCAGACGGCTACTCAAAAGTATTACAGCTTTAATAAAATGGTATGTCTCTTGCGGTAGTGTTTTTTGAATTAAATATAGTGATCTCAGTTCGATCCCTAGTTACCAAATTACCCAAGAAAAAGCAATCAGTTCTGAGAATTTACATTAATTGCGGTCTCCGTCATGTCCTTAGCAATTTTTTCGGGAAAGAAACCCCCAAACCAACCAAAGCCCCAAACCCCACCATACTTCAGTTATTATTAATTTTTATTTTTGCTGAAGTTTATGGCAAAGAACTAACAAAAAAAGCCCAACATTAAGGGATTGTATCTGTTTGTGTCCCCACAGCTCAAACTTGAAACAAAATTGCGGGGGAAACAGACTTCTGTTGGGCTTTCAGTGGAGACAACTCCACCATAGTTTGGAAAGGAAAAACCGTGGTGGGGGAGGGGGGGGAAAAAGAGATCTGCACAAGTGCGTTGAAATGTCTGGGGTAAATATCTATCAGAAGGACGGTATGCGCAACTTACTAGCTCACTCTGTAGCAGTTCGGGAAAAGCAGATGTTGGCCAAGCAGCTCTTTGTCCGAAAGGTCTGGGATCAGGGTGTTGGCGCTTCGCTTTGCGTTGGCCGGAGCTGGTCGGTGGATCTGCGCCTCCAGCTGCGCATCGGCGTTACTGTTGAACTCAAATGGGCCAAGTGACTCCACAGTCTTGAGAAGACGTTTTCTGTTTTGCACGTTTGAAAACATAATCCTTGTAAGGCAATGACAAAAAAAGTTTAAGAAAATGTATTCTTTTTTTTTTTTTCCCCCCCTCTTTTCAGAACTACTTGTTCATTTCCAAAATACCGATCCATTATCCAGTATTATTTGGATAATAGGCACAGTGTCCCGTGCTGCCTTTGTGTTGGTTTCCGACGAATTGTGCTTGCTCGTGCAAGAGCTGAGTTTGATGTTGTCCGTAGCTGAGGAGGATGCACAGGGAGTCGCAGGATCAGCTCTTCTTTTGCTTCCTGTTTGCCCTCACTTGTAGGAAGTAAAGTTAGAGATGGAACAACCTCTTTTCCAGAAGAGAAAAGAACGGGGATGCTCCTCTCGGCTGGATCTTTCTCCACCATACTTCAGGCACGCAGCTGGAAAAATGCGGTATAAAGGATGAGACTGTTGTCTGTGCTTGGGGGGCAGAAGGAGGGTGGACAGTTAACTGGTATTGGTTACAGCTGGAAATGGAGAAGTACTTACTCGTACGTAGTCTTTAAGGAGTCCGCTGACTACATACAAGCTAGCTGGGGATGCCTTTGGCCTGAATTTCTCCCTGTGCCGAACGGAAGAGAAGTCGGTAGCAGAAAACGGTTTGTCTGTTGTTCCTCCCTCGGTCCTCACTTTTGAGGATCACAGGCATTTGCTTCCAACCCTTTAAATGAACCAACCAGTTCAAGTTCCCCTTTTCACCTGGAAGAAATGCTCTTGTGACCTTTTCTTCATCTGAGGATGTCTCTCGGTCCTGTTCTGAGCAAGACTGGCAAGAATCGGATACTCCTAAGTTGAGGTTCAGGTACTTCTTTGGCTTTGTATGGATGGACTGAAGAAAAGACAGAAGTGACCTCTAGGTTACGGCATGTGTGCGCGTCCAGAAGACAAATGGCGCATGAAATACAATGTTCTCCTATTTCTCCTCAAGTAGCGAATGTCTCCGCAAGTAATGAATGTCTTAGGTTTGCGGTGAGTCTTTCCCTGCTCATCTTGGAGGTTTTTACTGGGGCTGAGAACCTTATGCAGGGTCTTGTGACAATAAACAGGACGTAGAGATGCTAAAAGCAGGCAACCAGTATTGACGAGGAGGTTTAAGACACGCGGCAGAGATGTACACCCGTGTTGGTGGGGGACGAGTGTCCTGCAGAGGAGTCAGGAGGAGAGTAGGTGCCTACGGAAGCCGCCTGGCTCACGTGGGAGAAGTTGTGACCCGAAGGAGCGGGGTGTTGCCAGCAGCGCGTCAGAGTTAGGAGGAACTGAATCCTTAGCAGGTGTGCTAATCTGCCAGGTGGCATCCAAGACTCTCAGGGTCAGGACGCTATTTCCTGTCAGCATCCAGCTTGGGTAGTTGTAGGTGTGTAGCTGTGAAAGTAGAAGAGCTCGGGCATTGCAGAAATGCCGGTGTGCTCTCAGCAGGGGTCCTTTGCCGTATACCTTGACCCTACCCTGCGTATTCAGTTCGTATCTCCTTTTTCTGTGAGTTACGCAGGCTCTGTTGGGTACCTGGCTTGGGCTGTTTCTCTGGACTACCTGTTACCTCCTTTTTGATTCCGTGACGGGTCTGGTGCAAGGGCCACGTGAAGGTCACGACACGGGTAAAAAGAGCAGAAATGCCACCCTTGTGGAGACCGGCGATGGCCGTTTCCCGAGGCTGGGAGTCCAAGTGGAAGCACCCAGCGAGTCGCGCTCTCCCACCGCCCGGCTGGGCACGGGTGAAGGTGCCTGGAGTTGGCTTCAGTTCACCTCGTCTCTCTCCGTGCTCTTGAAATGGCTTGCCTGCACCCGTATGCATCTCTGATCTGTTTACAGAAAAACTAGCTAAGATCACCGAGTATGGTTTTCTCTGAAAATTATGAGTGATGATTCAGTTAACGTAGTCTTTATGCAACAACCACTGTGTTGTTTGGAAACCACAGGTCGTTTAGGCATGTTCTTGTCAAAACCCTGGGGCAAGGACGTTACTCAATGTGTGGATGAGGTCACAAAAACCCAACGATACTGTAACCTGTAGTAATTTGGTCACGTCACAAATGCAAGGACGATGGATTAGATACGGGTAGCATTACAGGTGTGTGTATGTGGTGAATCCTCTGTGCTGACGTTTAGACTGACTTTGGGATGTAGGGTATTATTGACTCTGAGGGGTGTCTGCACTGGTTTCTGTTGTTCATCATGAGAAGTAAATTTCTGTAAATTACTAGAATTCTAACTCCCACGTGTGCTCGTGGTGTTTCATGTTGAGCCTAACTTCTCTGATCTTAAACAAAAATAATAATTAATGACACAAGCTAACGGTCACTGTGCTTGGACGCCCACGGTTCCCTGCACTCTAGTTGGGCAGCGAGCTCATGGAGACAAAAGTACGTAGAAATTGCCTTTTGTTACCGGCTCGTCCTGTTTATTTTCACGTGAAAAAGCTTAGGACAGCTGAAATAAGTACTTGGGGGAGAAGCAGCCTATCTCCATCGGGTCCCTGTGTTATTCCCCACATCCCCGTTACGCTCTGCAGCACCGTAAAACTTTTCCGTTTTGAAAAGCTGCTCAAGTTCTGCACTCGGCGGCCCCAAACGACAATAATTTTGCTTCTGGCTGTCACTTGATATTGCAAATACGGTGTGCTTACAGCGGAGCTCGGCAAGTCACACATGGAGCGCATTCTTTGGAATCCTCTTTGTTTTATCATTGCAGAACAACCCACAAAGATCTGTATTATTGCACCTGAATAAATAGTGCTCTGCGCTTCACCCGTTGAGGTCAGCGCACATGGCTTGCGAGGGGGGGACTCTTCGGCCCTTTCCCTGCTGCTCCTGCTGAATAACAAGAGCCTCGGCACCCGTGCCACCTGAGCAGATGTCACGAAGTGCATGTTTTTGATGCTTATCTTGAAAGGCCAGCTGCTGGCCACCAGTAGTTTTTTTTCATGCAGCAATATTTTTCTAGCAAGCAGGAACCGCATTCATCTACGCAGTTCACAGCTACAACTACCAGCATAGTTTTAGCAGCGTAGAGTTGCCAAATTCTCCAAATACTTTAATTTCATTGTAATGCGTAATAACAGGTGTACAGCGTAGTTGCCAGTTTCTGCTTGCTGGCTGGGAAAGTGAATTATTCTTCGCAAAATGAGAATGGTATTTAATTGATATCGTAAGACAGAAATGGCTAGTAGCAAGTGCACGAGCTTCAGCTCTCGACAGTTATGGTTTGGTTGCTGTCATTTCCATGCGGCCGCCAGGTAGAGGACGGTGCCTTCCTTGGAAGTTATTCTCAGGTGCCTGGAATGATAAGAAATGCGTTGTTTCCGAAATATGTTTTCCATATCACTCCCAGAGTCTTGCCTAGAGGTCTCTCTTTTTTTTAATTCTTTTAAACTTCCTCCCCCCTTTTCTTCTGGAGGAACTGTTACTATCGGGGTGAAAACCCCTCCTTATGTAATTCCACCATGGCTGCTCTGCAGATACGTTCTTTAATTTAGAAGTCTGAGCAGACACGAAAGCCAGATTTCCATGGTCTTGGCTGCGGAGCCTTTTGGGGCTTACATGATTTGGCTACTGCTGAGCTGAAGTCTGATTTAGGAGCCAAACTTTTTTTTCCCCTACATTGTTCTCATGGAGACCAGACATTTGTGCTGGGCAGGATATATTGCCAAAATACGAAAATGCATCTCCTGCACGCTAGTATTACGGAAGGAGTCTCAAAACGGCTTCAAACTGAAAGCGGGTAGATTGAGATCAGATACCAGGACGAGATTCTGGGCTGTGCGGGCGGTGAGCCCCTGGCCGGGGTCGCCCAGAGCAGCTGTGGCTGCCCCATCCCTGGAGGTTCAAGGCCAGGTTGGACGGGGCTGGGAGCGACCTGGTCTGGCGGGAGGCGTCCCTGCCCAGGGCAGGGTGGTTGGAACTGGATGATCTTTAATGGTCCCTTCCAACCTAAATAAACCATTCTGTGATTCTAAAATTGCTGCCTTCGACCGGGTCAAATGCTGTGCGTAGACATTAAGAAGTTGTTGTAAACATGTTTTTGGATTTATACATTACTGCATTACTGTCTGTAGGTTCAGTCTAGCAGTAGAGGCTATGGTAGCTACAAGCAGGAGGGGAAGGGGGGGTGTCGTCCCTCACCTCACGTCTGCCTTAGTTACCCCGAGACAAACGAGTTTCTCGTGTTGTCTCCGTGGGATCATGACGTTCTCGGTCATGCTCCTTCAAAGGAACGGGGTGGGTTTCCTCGGGCACCCGCTGCACGCGGCCAAGGGCTGGAAATGGCCTCCCGCGCCCTAACAAGCCTGTAGCTAAGTGACAATGTCAGTTTGTTCAGGCGTCTTTTGAAGGGCTGCATGAAGTTCAGCGCCGGAGAACGTGAACTCAAACTCGGACCACTTCTTGCAAGGTGCTCACAGTGCTTACGTGACAGTACTTTTCCTTGCTGCCTGCGTGTCTTCTGGTTCTGCATCGCTCTTGTCATTTAGCTTTTGGGTTTGTTTATCTATCTATTTATTAAGACGTTGAATATCAAAAGTTTAATAGGCATAAGCGAAGTCCCAGAGGGTTTTGTGGTCACCAGGTGAAGAGCAGAGAGCTCGTTGACATGGAAAACTTGTTCAGCAGATCTCAGAATTCTTCCGAAGAGATTGCTGCAGCCCGGCGGGAGCACGATTTGTCTTCCTGCGTTGGTCCTCAATGGCAAGACTTGGTACGTGCAGCCCCCTTGTCGTCAGTGAGGATCTGGCTCACGTGGAGGCTCGTAAGGAGGGCTGTGCAGCCTCCAAACCTGCCCTGGCAGTCCCGGCGGGTGACGCACGATGAGGTTGTGATGGCTGATGAAGGTACAGCAGACTGTTGCCACACAGTGGGACAGGTTTTGAATTGCTGAGCCCTGTCTGAGCTCTCACTGAAGTTACTGCAGCTTTTGCTGGAGGGAAGAATTCTTTTTGGTCCTGTATTTCTCTGTGAGGATTATCTTTGAAGCCTGTTTCTTTCTGGAATGTTTGAAGTCATCTCCTTTTGCCGCACGCCAGAAGTAGAGCTGATCGTTGAGGACGGCAAACTCTTCCCAGTCCCTTTTAATCAGGAGCTCTTCCAAGCTGCCACGTAGTCCAGATCCAAGTCGTGTGTGAGCTGCCTGTTAGCCCGGGTTAAAGCCGCCAGCAGGAGGGTAGGTGCCCGTGGGCATCCCCCGCGGCGCTGGCCGTAGCCGTGGGGCAGTGCTGATGTCCAGCCGGAGGTTACCCATGGCTCCTGAGAGCCATTCCCGCTCCGGATAACCGCACGCACCATCGTGGCGCTCAGGTTGTCTCGGCCACGTATCAGGAAATTGGTTGGGTTAAAATCTGCAGATATGTTTAAAACTGGACGCTGTTGCCCCGAAGCTGTGCTGATTTATACCGTCCGAGGGTGTGGTCCCCTTATCCTGTTATCTGCCAAGACTGCAGTTTTCGAATCCATTTTTTTAGCCTGAAGACGTTGCTGTGTTGGGCTTCGGAGCAGTATGAACATAGGCATTTCCTCGATCAAAAATGCAGTTTACGCAGTTTTCGGCAATTCTTTCTCCACAGGGAGCGTCCAGGATTTGTGTCCCACATCCGCTGCAGTATTTGTATTTGAGGAAGGATTTGGGGTCTTGATGCTCGGTTTCTGAGGGGTCTTTCGGGTTTTATGAGTAATCCCTTTTATGTGCAACATTTCGGAATGACTGTGTTGGGAGCTGGACTGGGAACTGCAGCCAGGGTTTGCTCGAAACGGTCTTAAAAACATGCTGGTAAAATACATGCGGTCGGCGTTGTTGTCTCCAGCAGGTGGGTGGCATTGACATAAGTGACAGAACTTTTCTGAGGCTAAAGGGCAATTTATTATCCCAGCTTCGAAGCCGCACGTGTCCGCGGACGCAGAACGCCGCTCCTGCAGGTGAGAACAGACCATTAGTATTGCCAGAACATCTGAAGGAATTCTTGCAGAAAACGTTGCTGATCCGTTTTGGAGGCCAGGGAAGTCTGACCAAGGGGTTAATTGTTTTGAATATCCTGCAGGCGTATCTAGGGACTTTGTACTTGGCTTTGGTATTTCTTTAACAAAACAAGGGGCTTCAGGTTTAATAGCTAGGGATAGTTCTTTTGTTTACGTAGCATAGTATTTCATCAAATGCTAAATTCTTTAAAATAAAAAAGTAAAAACGACAGGTTTAAAAGGTGCTTATGCCAGAATTCCTGGCAATTGAGGGGGAGTGAGAAAGGAGATTAATTTCCGGCAAGGTGGCTGCCATCAGCTGTAAATTAAGAAGGTTTTGGAGTGTTTGGTCTCGTCACGCGCTTAGGAGCCTGGAGAGGCCGCGAGTTCCTCCCGAGAGCCCGCAATGCTCTCCGCCGGCAGGGCAGGGCTGGTTTGCCGACTCGCCGCGGGGACACGGTGCTGTCAGCTGCCTGGGGTCCAGCCCTCCACTGTCGGGTCTCTGTCCCTGCCTCGGAGCCCTTGCGACTTCTCCCCCAGCAGCTTATCGCTTCGTGTCGTGTCCGGTGCGAAGGAAAGGGAAAAAGGCTCATCCAGCACTAGCAACACCCAGTTCCCCCGGCGCCGCAGCAGCGTGCAGTCCGGAGCCCCGAGCGTTACGTGGGGTTTTGCTGAGCTCCCCTTTCCTTTGTCCTTCCCCCTTCTGCCCGCACGCAGACCGGCGCGCTGTGTGTTATCCTTGACCGACTTGAGCAGGAGCAGCCCGGGCTCTGCGGCGAGCGGCCTTACCTCAGGTAATGTGAAATTTACCGAAAGGGGTCACGTGCCACCCTTGGTGTCATCTCCACACGGTTCTTGAGAATTTTTCTCATGGCGGCCCAAAGGGGAGAAACCTTGCTGTGTCGTGGCTAACGTGTCCGTGCGCTCGGGGGAGACTCCTCGGGTGTGAATGTGGGTGCAGATTCCAAACTAGACTTGTTGCCCATCTGAATGTGCAGCGTGCTTCTGCCGGCTACCTGTTGGGAAGCTTTATTTCGTATTGAGGGGTTAATGTGGCTGGATTCATAGGTACAAATTTACCTTCGGTTACTGAAAAGTTTCCTATTGAAATCCTTTCTCTCCGAAAAGTGCATAAGCTGCTGCTAAGAGAAACAGGTGGTATCAGACTGAGTGATGTTTACTCTTGGAAAGACACGATTTACACAGTTGTTTAAGGAATTTGCAAACTATACTGTGTTTACACATCAGGCATAGAGAACTCATACCAGAAGAAGGGGGGGGGGGGGGAAGGCACAATGACATACACAGATCATGTTCCAATCCACAATCTCAAATCAAACGAAACTGTTTTGTAATCGAGTAATTATCCCTAGCGAGTTTTCAGCCGTGAAGCCTGCTGTGGTTTTGAACATCTGGCAGCTCCGCAGGCTTTGGGGTACCGGCGGGAAGAGCAGAGAGCTGCGAGGCGGGGAGGGCAGAAGGGATGTGTCAGAGCTCCAGATGTACAAGCTCAGGTTTGGTTGCCCTGTTCAGCCACAGGTATCACTAGTTATCTTGGGCGAATCACGTAAAGTTGTAAATAAAACTTTAAAATCAGGTTACTTTCCAGCTCAGTCAATTCCCCCTGGTGATTTCCCACAGGTGTCAGGGAGCAGCAGGGGTTGGGAGCGTCTCTTCCCAGGGGGGAGCCCAGAGCTGAGGCTGGCAGCGGGGACCTCACCGGCGGGGCGTTCCCACAGCACCCGAGCAAAACCAGCGGAGCAGATGTGGCGGCAGTAACCAGCGTCAGCCACAACCCCGTGGGCACCAGCGCAGCTCGCGGGCACGAGGCAGGTCAGAGGCTCAGCTCGGAGGGTCGGTGGGGTGCGAGGCCAAGCACCGCGGACGTCCAGTGTAGCCTGGGCCAGGGCACGGCCGGAGCTCCTGGGGCCGTGGGGCAGGACCAGGCATCTCTGCTCAGGTGATGAGGGTCTGGTGGTGCCCTGGCACTGGCTTCTTGGCTCACATGTGTTCTGGGGATTTCCTGTCTTGATTTGTGTTTGGTTTTTACCAAGGTTTTTATTTTACTTTTTTTCATTCTTGTCAGCGGTCGGTGTTGGAATTCTTTATTTGGAACTGTATCAGTGCTGAGCAGTCTCCCAGCAGGTGAGCACGTTCAGTAACGCAAGTGACATAAGGAAAAAGGGTTCCTTATCGGTGGGGTTCCCGGGAAGGGGGGCAAAGGAGGGGGCTTCCAAAGGAGGAACATGCTGCCAGGGACGTGTAGGCAGGAGGGAGATGCTGTGGCTGAGATGGGCCACTGGTACTTGCAGAGCGTGTCCGAGCGCTTGGCTGCTTAACTCGGTGTTACGGAGCTGTGAAACTCAGCACTCTTCCACCCTTACTGAAGGAGGGGATTTTTGTGGGGATCAATGTAAAATGCACCTTTTGATCAAGGCAGAGCAAGACCTCAGGTCGCTGCGCTGGAGCCGGGTGCGACTGCGTGCCGGCTGTCTTCCTGTGCCCTGGCTGACAAGAGCTCCAGCAAGTCAGCAGCCAGCTGGCCCGTTGTTTAGGGGCTTCGGTCCACGGCATAGTTACGGGAAAACGGCTATTTTACCGCGTTCTTGAGAGGGAACCAATATTTAGAGCTGTTGCTAGACACGTGATTTATTACCTATTCCTGTGTGTATGTATGCGTCTTTCTCGTACATCAAAATTCCCCGAAGGTACTGCCGAGAGAACTTTTCTTTCCCCGTGCTTACGGCGGCGCGGGTGTTTGGACAGTGCCCTGTGTACATAGGTGGCCTGGGTTTCGTCTTGGACTTTGGCCCTGTTATCATGTCTTCGCAGTCAGCACGCTCTGCAGATTCTTGTTACCCGATGTCCTTGACCTGTGCCTTCCCCTGTGCATTCACACGGGGAAAATCCTCCCTCCTCCTCGCGTATTGTACCTCGGTCGCTCCCGCATCCTCTTGCCCCGGCAGGTGTGTTCGGAGGCAGGTGGCTGTGACAGCCTGCTAGCTTACCTCTGCCCCTGTACCCTGCCCTCCTCCCGTGGCTGGTGCTGGTGAGACTGACTTGGACTTCCAGGACCGTCCCGTCCCCGGTCGTGTGGAACCAGCTGTGGACTCTGAGAGGCTCCGCCTTCCCGAAGTCTCTTTGCTCCTTGCGAAGTCAGTGGAGGTTAGGACCTCTCCACAGACACTATGGCAACACAAAAACATAGTGGGAGGCTTTGCGCTGGCAAACCTTTAGTCTGTGATGTGTTTAATAACAGATGTTTAAAAGCTTAATACGTTGGTACGGCAAGTGGGGCGAATAGGCACACACGTGCTGTTTCTCCCCCGAGCGTTGCCTGTACTCGCGCAGGACTAGGCTGCGTTTCTTGGACTGACCGTCCGTAGCTTCTGCGCCAGCCTAAACGTGTACCATACCCACGCCGGTAGGCTTGAGCGTTGGCTCGTGGTCCCCGCTGCGTATGAGGATTTAGGACAGAAAAACAACCCGCAGCAGCCAGTCTCTGACTCGACAGATCAGCGTGAATGCCGCCGCCCACAGAGCGCCTGGTTTAAAGCACTCGGGTCCTTCCCGAAGGAGCTGTGCTTCCCGGGTGCTCTGGCTTTTCGCAGAAAGCCTTCCTGTGATCCGGCAGGCTGTGCTGCACTCCCCTTGAGACGTCCTCACAAGCGCGTCGGGCATTGCCCTCGCCAGCTGACAGCTCTGTGCGTTTCTCTTTTGCATCTTCATTAATCTAAACTCACTGAGAATAAAAGGCAATCATGTTAATTGACCTGCTGCTGAGAAGCTTCCCTGGCAGATTCTCTTTTTCCTCCTGAGATGCTTCGTTCTAATTTGAGTTAGGATGAAAGCACTTGATACCACTGAACCGTCTTCATCAAAAGCGTGCTTTTATTTTGAGCGAGTTCTGGTGTCGCTGTATTTTTACCGCTGAGCTGCTAGTAGACAAAAAGGCTGCAAACCCCTGCTCTTCGAGGTGGGCCAGGGCAGAGGGGGGAGCAAGAGGCCAGGTCTGGCAGTCAGTGAGGCGACGTGCTTTGAAAATTGTTGTTTTAGCATCAGAGCGCTACCAAGGGGAGAGAGCATCCTGTTGGAATCCGCTATACGGGAGATGTTTTGTTGGCAGATTCTGTCTGAGACATCTGCCAGTGTTGATTTAAATGCATGTCTAGGGACAACCTGCCAGAAGATGTGCACTTCCCAAACGCAGCGGTGGCAGTCGGACAGAAAATGGGGACAGCTGTGTCAGGCTCTCATCTGGAACCAAAGACCACGAGCAAGAGGTGACTGCTGTCACTGAAAGTGACACGTGCGTATTGTGAAAAGCTGTATTTCTTCAGACTGAAAGTGCCCCTCGATCAACATTTTTGGAACTTCAGCTTGAAAAATTGATTTGGCTTGAAAATTGCTGCACTTAAAGCAAATTGTATGTCTTAAAAGGTTCGTGTTATTTTAGAGTTGCAGACTATTAAAAATAATCACTCAACTTTTAAAGTTGGCTTTGATCTAATGCTACTTTGTCTCTCCTAATTGAAAGACGAGGGCTTGTGATTCTCAATTCGCATCCTTAAAAGCTTGCAAAGCTGCTGTTTTAAGAAGAACTTAACCGTAATTGACGAGAGCTGCCGATTTGCTTCCTGTGTGTATGTGGGCTGTCACTGATGGCAAAAAATCAGGGATCCATCTTGAGCCTATTAATGCCAACTGAAGACTGGGTTTCCATGTTGATATTTTCTTTTTTGTAATGCGAAATAGGGCTAGAAAACTTTTGAAAATTGCTTTTAGTTGGCTGGACGCACTTTGTAAAGAATGTAGCCGCGCTTTTGAGCAGAGCTTTGCCTTTAGCCCCGAGCGTGCGGGTCAGGGAGCTCTCGGCATGTCTCTCCTGGGTGCAAATATGGGTTGTGCTACGACCGTGGCCTCTCTGCTGGTGACCGCGTAGCGTGGAGGAGATGCCACCCGGTCTCCCCAAGTCTCCGTGCAGCCGGCGCGGGCTCTGGGCACGCGTGCAGGACAAGGTCTGCTCAGACCCTGCGGCCACGGACCTCGGCGCTGCCGAGAGCCGTCGGAGCAGCGGGTGCGCGATGGTTGTGCTGGCACAGACGCGACTCTGCAGGGGAAAGGCTTCGTCCCCGGGCAGCCTGGGACGTCCAACGCGGCAGCAGCTTCTGCCGGCTGCAGCTGGAGACGGATATTTCCCTGCAGAAGCCAAGGTATTTAGTGGGCAGCCGTGCGTTTAGTGGGACGCTCAAGCGTCCCAGCTTGAGCCCGGCAGCTGCCCGGCAAGCACTCGGGCACGGGTCGGCCTGTCTCACCCGCCGTCTGTCTGTCTCTGGTCCCGAGGGGCCGGACCTGGCGGCCAAGGTGGTTCCCCCTCGTTCTCTTCTCGGTTTTTCAGTCATCTTTCTCAGGCTCAAGTGCAATCTTAACGCCTGAGAGTTTCAAAGGACTGAAAACCAGCCTTGGATTTACGGGCATACCGCTGCTTAAAATTGGCACGCAGCTGTTACTCTCCTGGCTTCATCATCCCTGGGCACAGTGATGCACAGAGAGCTCAAGGGATTTCACAGCCTGAAGTTGATGAAAAATGAGAATGTAAACAGTCTGCTGCCTCTTAGATAACACTGTAATTTGACAGGACTACCGTTCCGGGGAAAAGCAGCTCCAAAGTCAGTCCTCTAAAAAAATGCTCCCTCTCTTGTTATTAAACATAAAAGTTACACAGCCTCTCAGACCTTGTGCGCTTTTGTAATGGTAACTAAGCTCGGTGGTCCAGGAATACAAATAGTGTTTCCAACGAGCGGAAGCAGTACGGTCTAGCCGACAGGGTGAGCTGGGTGTTGAGCTGGGAATCGGGGGACCAAGATTTTATGACTGACCTTTGTGTTGAGCTGCGCTGTGATTTCTGGGGAGGTCGCTTCCCAGGTCTGTGCTTCTGCTCCCCCTCCACCCTTTGCCTGTCTTATCAACGCAGTTAGTAGGATCGCTGGAGTGAAAACCGTCTCTTGCCGTACGTTTGTACATCCCCCCACATAATATGCCTGAAATAACATGGATGCCACTTCCAATGCCGACTATTTAGAATGGTTTTGTTTTTTAAAAGTTGCCCGTCGCCCAAAGCTCTATAGCACAACAGCTCCCAGGATGGTTTGGATACTCTTGCCTGACAACCACAATGTCTGTAGAAATCGATAATTTTGGAAGCGATCTCCTTTTTTTAGGCAGAACACGTCAAATCCCTGGGCCGCTGAGAGCTGCGCTGGAGCGGGGGGTGAGGTAGCTCCCGGTTAGCATGGCTCAGCAGCGGGACGGCATCTACTGGTGCGGCCGCCGCCGCCTCCCTCCCTCCCCGTTCCCTCCAGCACCGCGTCGCCGCTGCGGCCGGCCCCGGCTCTGTCGCGGCACTGGGGGATGTCTCTTGCGTTTAGAGGAACAGGGGAAGAGGTACTCGGCTCTCGGAGCTGCGTGAGCCGCCTGTGTCTGTTGTCAGCTTCAGGAGAAGGAGCCTTGCTGCCGGCCGCAGGACGCCAAGCGGTGTGCTATTACTTGCCTGTTGGATCAGCACAGAGTTAAGCCAGGAAACGTGAGATTTGCTGATACGGCTTCCTTTTGTCCACAAAAAACAATATGGTTAATGGAGTGCATAATTGCTAGCAGAAACCTCTTCCTTGCAGCGGTGTTGGTGGGCTCGGAAGCCTCTGTAATTCCAATAGGCGCCTCCTCTCTCCCACCTTCTTTTGGGCTCGGCTGTGTTTTGGTGGGAAGTACACATTAAATCCTGCTGAGTTCCCAGTGCTCCCGGCCCGGGCTGCAGCTTTGCCCAGTCCGTGGTGTCTAATGACAGTCGAGAGTGCACTGGTCCGTGTGATGCTGCCCTGGCGGGGGTGTTTGAGCTGGGCTGTCAGCTGGCGTGGCCGATACCTGCCACCTCCCCGCTCTGTGCCTGACCGGGATCCCTTTCCCTCGGGATGCGCTGTTCCACAGCTGGAAGCTAGTCAGAGGTGCCTGGACTGATGTGGTGTGACAGAAGCACCTCGAAGCAGGCAGAGAGCGAGCAGTGGCTGAACGTCTGTCGGCCTTGCTCCTTACCGTGCTCGGAACGAGCAGAGCTCGCCTGCAGGAGAAACACCACTGTGGGAAACTCATGGTCTCTTTCTCCCAATTACATCTGTTGTTTTCTTAGTCTGAGTCTTATTCTAGCTTGCTAGCCCTTTTAATCTTTTTTAGACTTTTCAATCTAAGCAAACAATTGTCTGCTCGCTTTTCTGGAGAGGGTTTCCGAACAGCAACCCTTGTCCTCTTCACCAAGGCGCTCCGCGTTGCCAGTCAGGGCCGTCTGCTTTCAGAGGGGGAAATTGTGCTTCCCAGCACTCGTCTCCAGAGTCTGCAATTCCGAATCCTCCCTCCAACATCAGAAGTCCTTTTTTATTGTAGCGACTGCTGCCGTCTTAGCTGCCTCAGGCAGCCCCTGCAGCGTCGGGCTGCGTTCCCTCGGGGCTGGGGCCAGCGGCGAGTCCGCGGGAGCGCAGAGCCCACGGCAGAGCAGCGGAGCTGGAGGGGCTTTGGCTGCCCTTTGGACCCGCCGTGGTTCCTGCCACGTTTACGTACCAAACGTGGAGACGTGGTGACGGAGACGGCGGCGTTCCTTCTTGGCAGAGCAGACGCCCGTGCCTCCTGCGGAGCGCCCTCCGCTCTGCGGGACGGCGGGAACGGCCGGCGAGGCTCAGTGAACCCGGGGAGTTGGTGTTGCTGCCGAGCGCTATTCATTTTCAGAGCGCGGCAAGTGAAGAGCTTTTTCTATAGCAATTTACCTGTCTTTTCGGTAGTCTTCCATACGTAAAGCAAGACACGGGTGGTATTTACTCCGTTGCAGTTACAAGTGCTAGTAATGCGTTCTTCTCACCACTTCCTCTTTGAACTTCATCCTGTGAAAAATTAAATAGAAAAGCTGAGCCTGTTAGAGAAAATGTTTGTCCACGCTCCCGTGGCAAAGCGTGGAGCGCTCCTGCAAACCTGCCCGGGGCTGTGGCCACTGGGATCCAGGGCACTGGTGGCTCCTTGAAAAATCCAGCCTGGGGTGATGTATATGCCCGAGGTGGCACGTCCGGTGTGTCACCGCGCTCCTCGTGCCAAGTGTCGATTCAGAGGTGTTAGATATTTACTAATGATGTGAACTAACTGAAATGATCCCAGGCAGAAAACCTTAATAGCTTGCTGCACCGTTTTGGAGCCAGCTGTGACATTTGATTACTTCTACGGAAGTTTTGAGCTTTCCTCAGATTCCAATGCTGTGCGTACCGGAGGAAAAAAAATGTAATTGGAAATGTGATTTATCAGGAATTTGAAACAGTTTGACATCCCCAAAGACTTCATACTTTTTCGCAATTCCATATTTGCAAGTACACAAAAGACCTTTCCAGATGTTTTTCTTCCCTTTAAGTTTAATTTATAATTGAAAAAATATTTTCGTCTACCACAAATAATTGGCATACATGAATTATATGCCTAAAATACTCTGCTTAAGCTCAAGATGTAGGTTTATTTCTTCATGCCCCGGTGTATCACCCTATATGCGGCGACGGGGCAGAACAAAGACAGATTGGCACAGATTTTCAGGAGAGGCCCCCCCCCCCCCCCCCCCCATNTTTAACCCACAGTTGAACTGCAGGTGGGAATTTCGGCAAGCAAATGTCAGTCAAACTACAGGTTTGTATTATAGAGATGGACAAGTACTCTGTTTTGCATCTGGAATTAATTTTCTATCTGCAAAACTGCACCTGCAGAAGGGGAATCCAGCTCTCCCCTGGCCCGCTGTGCTGCTAGCTTTAGGAGTTCAACAAAATGAGTGACAAGTCTTTGAAAAGTTGCTGGGGCCCTATTGGAAATTGCACTCGGAGCTCTTAATTTTTTTTTACCTCCCCTTTCCACTGAGAGCTATTGTGGAAGAAGTGTTGTTTTGCGCTGCGATACATTTTTTTGGGGGGTGGTTTCCTCTGCCCTCGCTCTGTCTGACAACTTAAAACGTTTTCCTGGCAGCTGATTGACTTTTAGTATAATTTATGGCCGAGGCAGCGTGGGCCCTGACTTTTGCTTGCTCTTCCTCCAGTTTCATCCTGTTTGTTTGCTGACTTGTACGACTAAAAACCTCAGATTTTCGTTGCCCCCGCTCCGCCCACCCCAGAAAGTTCCTGTGAATCACTCTGGTCGCTTAGAAAAACGAAACGCACAAAAATTTTTTCACTTAATACTTTGATGCTGGTTTGAACAACTTGGAAACGTGCAGTTTCGAAATTACTTCCAAAAACACACGTTGGCTTCTCTGCCGTTCCTTTTGGAAGTGTCAGCGATTCCCCCTCCGCGAAGGTGCCGGAGCCGCGGACAGGCAGTCCTTCGGACGCAGGGCTTGGAAAGCTGTCGGAGGAGAGGGCATCCTCTGGGAAGGGTGCTGCAGGGCTCGCCCCTGCTGGCGCCCCGTCTCACGCGTTTCCCAACTTCTGGCTGTCACCTCTTGGAATCAAGTAGCAACAGTCCCTCCCTCACTAGTGCGTTGTCAGCCAGAGAACTGGGCATCTGCGTCCCGTGGGAGAGGTGCTCCGAGCTGCTGTTCACGCAGTGCCAGCTT
Source organism: Chionis minor (assembly GCA_013398295.1). NCBI lineage: Eukaryota > Metazoa > Chordata > Aves > Charadriiformes > Chionidae > Chionis > Chionis minor. Next base: position 124,997 of record VZSF01008738.1, read on the forward strand.
CGCCGGGATGCCCCGTGTCGAGGTGGCCCCGTCGGAGCTGGCAGCTCAACAGCGCCCGTCTCCGCAGCAGCCGTGGGTGTTCGTGGCATCGGAACGTCCGTCCAGCTGGGTACCAAACAGCCAACGCTTCCAAAAGGATCATCTTGTTTCTCCAGAAGTTGCTCCTTCTCTGAAAGAGCCTCTGGGCTCGGTTTGGTTTGGTTTGTGTTTTTCCCCGGGACAGCACTATTGGGTGCCTACATTACTGTTTGCGAAACGCTTTTCAAACTTTGCAAGGAAAGCGTGATTTGAGGGCGGCATCTGTGTCTCTCCTCAGTCCTGGCCGTGGCTTACTTCCTTCTAATTGTTTGTTTCTAAAGGCTCGTCCCGCCTGCTCCGTAGGACGGCACCGGGACCGATGGAGCCGCTAATGAGCGGTTACATAACTCCGCGCTACGGCTGGATACGGATCAAACATTCCTGAAACGGTGGAAGCAGCATGCCTCGCCCCAATCAGGGAAAAGGAACTGTCAGTTACTAAAACATGACAGGGGATTGCTAACTCCTGGTCCTTTACGCAGTGTTTTCCAGCGGCACTGCACCTTGCTGGAGACTGTCATTTGTCTTGGGCTAACGCTGTTGTGACGATGTTTGTTGTCACATACCCATGGAAATTGAGGTCGATGATTTTCTGCCAGAATAATTGTTCTGCGCTAAGCAGTGGTGACAGCTACTTGCAGGCAGTAAATGTTAGGCTTCTCTATATAATTAACTAATTACCAGTTTCTAATAGCTTAAGTTCGGAGGCTCGGAACATAAAAATACTAGAAATTCCTGCCTGGCTTCGTGAACAATCTCAGTAGGACAGCGTTTTGTATCTAGTGCGAGGCGGCTAGTAACGCTCCCTCTTCTTCTAGCTCTAGAAGAAGCACTGCAGATGAAACGGCGCGGTTCCTTTCAGCCCGCGGGCACGTCGCTGTGCTCTGCGCAGGGTTCCCTCTCTCAGTCACTCCGTGGCCGGGGCAGGTGGAGCTCCGGCGGCGTCGTCTGCTTCTCTCTGGCAACGGATGGCGCTCTGGGAAGAGCACTTCGGGAACGCTAGCGATGGGTGCGGTGTTTATGAGGCAGGCTTGGAGTCAGAGGGTGTGCTTCTAGGAAACAGGTCACATGAAATGGTAGCGTGCGAAAAGATGAATATGTAGCCAAATTGTCTTGAATCTCTCTCCAGTGGGAGGACCAATCTAAAAGAAAAAATAAAATTCTGTGGCAAAACCTCCCCACCTTGGCATCTCCCACGTTGCCACTTGGCATCAGCGAATCTGCTTCTTTTTGTGACAACGGGAAAGGGAGAATTTCAGCGGTGGGAGACTGAGAATTTGACTGGCCTGGGAGACTTGTAGTTGACACCTGCGCCTGGCTGAGAGGCAGCGAAAAGTGAGTGGACGGGCACAGGGACTGTTGGGGTTTTTGTGAATAATGGCGGTCAGTTTTGGCCCACTCGGTACTAAGAGATGAACTGAGGAATGGATGGTTAGACGCTCCTGTTGGTTAGAATAGGTTTGCTTTGATGTTGTGAGAGAGTACAGCATGCCAAGATGAACACCCAAGCCGGCTCCGCGGAGACGAGCAGAGTGGCTCCCGTGAAGAATCCCTCCCCGCGCAGCCACAGCCGGACAGCGCGGCGGGAGCGCGGCAGCGCTGGGGAACGCAGCGACCTCCAAGGGAGACCGGCGCGACCGTGCGCGGCTTGTCCTGCGCCGCTGCCGAGGGGACCGCTGCGGCGTGACGCGCAACGCGCGAAACGGACCCCTGATCGAGAGCTGCCTGCGAGCAGATGAGTTGCAAAACATAATCATGTCTCTCTCTGAACATGTGAGATAGCTTCCCCGGTGCTTTTATACGACACGGGTTCAAGTAGAAAAGGAAGTATCTGTATTGACGTGAAGCCATCTAGCAGAAGCTGCTGCCTCCCACCCACAAGCGGGTGCTGCCTTTCTGCGCGTGGGGCAGAATACGTCAAAAACTAGGCTTGAGGAGGGAACTTAAGGGCGTTGCAGAAATGCTACCGTGGAAAGTAAGGTGTGCGAGGAGCCTAACTGAACCCTGAGGTCGAGTCAAATCCCAAGTTTGAGTTCCTGAAGCACGCTAAAAAGAGCAAAACTTCTTTTTATGGTTCAGAGGAAGAAACTCGGGGTTCCATCTGTTTTATGTCATAACTAAAGTAAGTTTTAAATAGCGTTTATCTGTAATCCTCCAAAGGCATTCTCGGAGAAAATGATTTGGAAAATATTCCGTAACTTGGATCTCCAGCTGAACTGTTAACTAAATTACATTTGGAAGACAAACTTCTGCTCTTAATCCCAGCTATCCATTCAAAATGGTTGAAATTGCGCAGAGAAAGTTTGCTTGCTTTTTTTTTGTTGCTGGTGATCAAGGAAGTCGGCCCAATTCGATTTTCAGATCCTACCGAACAGACGCAAGGTTGGCAATTAGGAAATGTGTTTGCTCTACAAGTACCCACCAAAAAATAGAAAACGTTGGATGCGAGAGCAAGGATTCGCTTCAGAGTTGCCATTTCCATTGCTGGGTGAGAAAAGATTTGCTCTTATTATTAAGGTTTTTACTTGAATAATTTGTTAGCAGATAGGGATTTGGCAGAAGACCAATACAATAATTTCTGTAATACTTTATAAACAGATATTGGAAAGCTTTCATTCCTGGGTTTTTTTATTTTTTTTAAATGTAAGGAGCGGTATAGGAGAGATGATCCTCATTAAACTGCAGTGATTCCTTGTGTTGACAGTTCAGTCATGTGTTTCTCTTTACGGTGGAATAAATGCACAAGCGCAAAGAAAATCTTCAGATAGTCACATTACAACTTTATTTATCAAATTACTGTGATTACAAAAAACAGTTTCCGAGCACATCATCGTGGCGTGTATTTAAACATTGCTCTCAAATGCTTACCTTGCGTGGGTCACGTGTGTTCCCTCTTTCTGGCTTGCGGTGCCGTACGCCACTGGCGAGTCAGAGGAAGATGGACCAGCCGTCCCCCGTGTTCCCATAGCTGGCCCACTGTGCCACCAGTAGCCTTTAGAGCTTGAGATGGTAAATTTATGCGAACATCAGAACGTAGCCCAGCTATTTGGCAGCTATTTGGCGGGAATACTAAGCGCCACAACGACAGCAGTCAAAGCTTGTATTAAGCGTATTTGTTAAATGCAGAGAGTTGCCATTTAAATCTGCTCTGATAGCATAAATGGGGCGTGGGCAACGGGAGGCCGCCTGCGGGGATCCCCCTGCGTGTCGTGGCGGAGGCACGGCCCTGGCTGGCAGGCGAGGAGGTTGGGATGCGTCTGTCAGTGCTGCGTGCAGGGACCTCGTGGGGGCCGTGTCACACCAGCCACCGTGGTCTTCAGCGTGGCTGAGACCTCGGGTGGTGCCCGCAAACCACGGAGTCTGTGCGTGTCCGTGAATCTTCCCTCTCCTCTGGAGAGGTTTTTAGATGCTCAAAAGAGAAAAAGGTTGAAAATGAGCGCCTCGGAGACCGCCGGTCCAGGTTTCTGATGGTGTAGTGGCATAAAACCGCCGCAGCGGAGGGCTGGTGGACGCTGCCGACAGGGCATCGGGTGGCGTGGTGCGGGCTGGCCGTAGGTGACACCGTGAGCACCGCGACCCGCCGGCAGGTAGGGTTTGGTTCACCCCGACGCCACCTCCCTGCAAGCTCCGCTCCCAGCCTGGCGAGGCGAATTCCTGTTCCTCCAGGGAAGGACGGGGCCCTCGCGCTTGCCGTGGACGGAGCAAGGTGCTTGCTGCGAGGCCGCGCTGCTCCGCGGGGAGGTTTTCTCTCCCCGCCCCGGGCAGAGAGCCGGCGTGTGGGAGCACGTTCCTTCACACGGCGCGTTTTGGAGCGAGTATGTAGCAGGCTGAGCGCGTGCTCCCAGCCACCAGATGTGGAGATGTAGTACCTACTGTGCTTCAGCAGCCAATTACTCAAACCCATAATATTTTTGCTTCTGAAATTAACCACTTTATGAGTTATACAAAAGGAAATGATCAGTGTTGACAGCTGATTCTTTTAAATAGAGTGTAATCAAAAACATCATTAAAAATACGCCTGGAGTTCACCATTCCACAGTGCTGACTCTCATCAAGTTTTGAAATGCTATTAGCAATAGCATATCTTTCCTACCATTCGTAATTTTCCAGGTATTGCTCTGTCTTACTTAATAAATCTCAAATCCTCCTCCTCAGAAATAATTATGATTCCTGGGCACTGCACCAAACTTTGCAGATGTTCTGAAGATGTCCCGATCAGCCGAGAGTAGGACATGAGTGTTTTAAACTTTATTCTATAGCTACGGCACCCTTGAAACTTGACTATACTAACTTGTTAGAAGGTCCAGTACAAGGAAACACAAATTACTGCCTGTTAATGAACAACTTTGTTTCAACGCGGACCATTAAGAAAAAAACTGTAATCGACCTTGATCAGAGGTTCAGAGAAATTTGTGCGTTGCTGCTGGAAACTGAACGTAATAAAGGTATCGTTCGCCTCTGGTTTTAGCTCTACGGTGATGACAATTTTTCCCTTGCGGAGACGAAAAGAACTATTTTAAAGCTTCTGTAAGGGTGACCCAGCTCGCTTGGATAACAACCTCGCTTTTTCTGTGTTTACTTGCTACTGGAGAACGTCACGGGGTCGGATGTGCGTGCTTTTGAGACTGCTGTAAAGTCAGTCCCTTGCCATGCTCGTCAGTTGCAAAGATGCACTGCACGCGCTACCCTTGCCCGGGACTTCTGCAGAGCTTTCCTGAAGACTCTGTGGGTGTCCTTGAAGTGACAGTGTTGTCATCGCTTGGAGAAATCTCTGGAAATGAACTTTTTAATCATCTTTCTGAGGGTTCTTCCCCTCGCTCTGTCTCTGAATGCTGACTCCTGGCATTTGATAAGCCGTATTTTATTTGGTCGCCTTTGCTTTCCCCTGCTGGGCTGTCCCCCACACCGAAAGCCCGTGCAGACCCATGAGCCTGCAGAGCTTCTCACCGCGGTCCCGTTAACTTCGGCAAGAGCGGAGTGAGTTGGAGCCGAGCGCTTCCGGGAACATCATCCTTGACCCAGCGCGCCGGCTGGGTCCGCCTTGGCCTTTGCCTGCGGAGCTTGTACCGGGGACGGGTGGCAGACGGGCAGCTCCCTGGAAAACCATGTGTTCGGGTTTTCTGCTGAACGCAGACCGTGCCACAGGTAACGTGTTTCACAGCGTCGGCAGTAGTAACACCAGCGATCGCGCTCAACGTGAAAAATGCGCTCCCTTACATCAAACAACCTGTGTGAGGTCAACTGTCAGATACTCTCTCCAGCCTGCACAACAGTTTCCCAGCTTCATCATTTCTTTCTCTTTTTATCTCACTTGGGTCTAGTTGTGACTTTACGATCTGCCAGCCCTCCCACACAAATGTTTGCTCTTTAGAGAGATGCACCCATTTTTATATGTGTGGAAAAATACCTGAATTACTTTCCTCGTGAAAAATCAATGTTTGTTGTAGCCCTGGGTTTAATAATTAATCTCTGTTTACTGTTCAGTACTTGAAGTAACACTTAATAGCTCTGGTTGTTAAAACCCATGTCACACAGTGAAATGCAGTTAAGGCAACTGATTAAATGAACATGACTAATACAAATTCTTAAAAATGTAAACTAAGAACAAAGTAAACATAAACTGAATGTCCACTGGCACTTGAATAAAGTCCCGGGGCATAAAGCCGTGCGTATGAGACTTACACAACGGTGGCTTGTAAAAAAATGGCTGTCAAACTCCAGCGATCCCAGTTCGGTAACCTGCGTATCGTTCCTAAACTTGAAGGCCTTTAGCCTTAAGGTTTTTTTTGACTAGTTTTTTTTTTTTTTTTTTTCCCACCTGAATTGAAACGTTCTGCACTGGCTTTTCCAGATGCTAGCTCCCTTCATCTGCTGTACCTCATCCTCCCGTTCTTTTTACAGCTGCTGAGAGAAAACCAATAGTCACTGGATCCGCAATAAGGAAACAGTGACAGGTCGTTAACGCTGTATTTTTAGTTTCGTGTGCCTGGTTAGTCAAAAGACACAGCTAAGCATAAGCTTTTGTATTCTCCGTGTAGCACTTCTGTTTCGTGGGTTTTTTGGGGGCAGGGGGGAGGGGGTGGTTGGGGGGGTTTTTTTTTTAAGTCCTGTCAGCCATATTTTTGTACGTGAGCCAGCATCCTTTTGGGTGATGTGTGCGCTATTGCAATTGATAACATCTGATTGATTTCACTTCATCATTACACTTTCAAATCTCCCATTTGCAAGCATCTTGCTGTATTCGTCATAAAGAGCCTCCACATCGTGTTTCCTTCTTGTAACACACTCATTAAAAATGCTTTGATTATCCAGGAATGTCTTATGTGTCAGCCCATTAGAGCCCCGTGTGTGTCTGTGGTGTGTGGCGCACAGACGCTCGGAGCAGGAAGTTCTGAAGGAGGCTTGTCTGATTGGAAAAGGGCCAAAAAAGGCAGAAGACTTGGAGGAAATGATTCAGTTTCAGGATTTTTCCTTATAAATCTTCACGCTGCTTTGGAGAACTGCCATAGGCACTCGGCGGACTCGGTTACAGAACAGGACACCTCTGCCGTACCGTTAGATGCGCCCCTAAGAGATGCAGGGTGTCTCCTGCCGTTTATTCCCGTGGAGCCACAAACCAGGCAGCTCTTCCCCGCAAATTCAGGTAGATGACCATCGCCTGCCCTTCGGCTGGCAGCTGAACAACGGTTAGCAGTTAAACGGCAGTGTCCGGAGGTGAAATGGTTGCGCTCGGTCCCTGGCACGTTTCGTTGATGTTCTAAAGGGGCTACGTACTGCCGTTGTCACGGGCAGCTTGATTTGCGTTAGAATTCTTGTTAAGGGAAGTCCGGGGTTCGGTTTCTTTCGTGGCATATTTTCTTGACTTGTTTTGATGATTTTTCAAGTGCAAATCCTTGCTGGGAAATACGCAAGTATGAAGCTGTCGGAAGGGAAGCGGGAGGTATCAGCGATGGGATTGAAAGGCCGGTTCTCTGTTTCTCCAGACGCCAGCAGTGCCTGGGCGGAGGCTGCCGTGTCTCTGAGCATCCCAGTGCTTCCTGTAAAATATCACCAGCCTCACACCCTTGTCGCGCAAACATCATCCAAGAGGAAGATTATGACACACTCAGATAATAGGAAGGTGAGATAACGTCTGTCAGTCTGTCTTAGGTAAATAATCAGGATTCCACGTGAAGGAGACTTTGAGACTCTTGAATTCTCCATAGTTGTTCAGGAGGGGAAAAAAGGTTATAGCAGTTACTGCTGTCGAGTATCTGTGTGCATTTCCCTCTTCTTTATTTTGGCCTTTGTTTAGCCACTTCTGGACGACACCATGCATCTTCACGGACGGCGCCGTCCGGGCGCAGCGAGGGGCGGCTGGGTGGGTGCTCGCTGATGGCCGGGGAGCCGGGCGGCGAGGGGAGGGGGGCCGCGGCCAGCCGGGCAGGGGCTTCACCAGCCAGGGTCTGGCCCAGCTTTGGGCTGCTCGATCTCCTGTCCTGGCCCCGCCGGCACCGCTGGCGGCGCTGGCTGCCGCAGCCTGCGAGATGTGAGGAAAACAGCTCCCCCCGACTACCCGTCTCCTTCCAGCCGGAGGCTGGTCCTTACCCCGGGCTGTCCGCTGGGCTGTCACCGGTGGCCAGGGCTTGCCGAGTGGGAATAGGACACACCTGCTGGAAAGGTGGCAAAGCGGACACTTTTTTATCAAGTTTTTATCGTCTGTGTGAGTTACATATTGTCAATACTTTATTAAATTCTGCAATAGCAAACAAAGTGCTTAGCGAAAAGTGTTTATCGTCTGATGTGTTGTATTGTAGCAACTGATTTGCCCTACTGTAATGATAACTAAGAAGGACTTTGCGTCCCATAAAGTTTATGGTTTGATATGGATGTTTGTACTAGATACTGCACTTCAAAAATCAGTGAAAAGTCTTTCTGGGAGAGCTTTGCCTAGCGTCTCTTCTAGAAGGTTCTTGGGTTTTGGGGATGGAGGTTGCCAAGACTTTTCTTTGCAGAGAAATTGCTTTAACTGGGAGTTGTATCCTCACAAAAATCTGATCGTGGCAATGCTTCCCAAAGTGGGGACCCCGGTCCGTGTGGGGGAAGCGGCCGGGGAGGCAACAGGAGGAAAGGTGGCTTCTCCGCAGGCCTGGGATCTCGTGCAGGGCTCAGCTTAAAGCTTGACTTTCTTGGCTCCCCTGGGTCTTTAGAGAAAATCTCAACAATCACACCAGGGAATGGATGCTCTTCACTGAGGGCAGCTGCGCCAGACACAGGGAAGCCTGGTGAGGCCGTGGAAGAAAAGTGCGAGACTATGTGCTTCCATCATCTCCGTCGTTTCTTAGCCATGGATAACGTACAAGGATAGGTAATGACCCGCAGGGTTTGCTTTATGGTTGTCTGATCACCAGCGAGCTGGCTTTTGATGGTCTAACGGAGGAGTATTTTGTATAAATGACAGAGCTACTCAATGCAGCGGTGAAGTATTTACTTAGCTGCAAGCTGTGGGCTTCCGTATAAATTACCGGCCCTTCCTACGCAGGACCGTGGCTTGACTTGGGCAGCGCAGCAGACAGTAGCTGTTAATAACCTAACAGGGCAGTAAGCAGGTTGTTCTTGGTGTGGCACAAAGAAAAGCGTTCCGTCTTGCTTTTGCTGTTACTTGGAGCGACAGAAGCAGTGCTACTTGGATGATTATTTCAAACGCCGCCTCAGACAGCTTGTCTGAGAGGGCTGAACTCCATCTGTGGCATGAAATGGCGTATTTTCACAGTGATTTGCTTTGAGAATGAGACGACCTCGGCTATATTAAACACCTTTTCAAATGTATCTGCAGGAGGAGCACGTAATTGGGACCAACTTCTGCAGGCCAAAGCTTGGGGACTATGGTTTCTTGGAAACAGTATTTCAGCTGCTTTCTTGATTTTTAGAGCTCTTGGACCATGAAAGACCAGTCTCTTCTCAATCCCCTATAGCCTATTTAAAAAACAGAACAAAACAAAACAAAAAAAAAAACCACAAAAAAAAACCCCAAACAAAACTTTTTGCTGTGAATAAATGCTGCTGGTTGGAGCCAAACTGTTGAACAGAAGCCCAGCAGTTTTGCTGCCGGATACTCAAACCAGTAAGCTGGCGCAGAGCAGCCCAGCCCCAGGTGGGCTCCCAGCGGAGACCAGGTGTCCCACCAGTCCCTCCCCAGAGGTGACCGGGGTGGCACTTCAGATTTGGGGTCTTAGACTCGGGGACAGCCAACTGCGACCTGTCTGCGTGCAGCCGTTCCCCTGTCCCGCCTGCTCTCATTGCCTGTCACGTGGTGGCACTTGCAAAGTGTCCAAAGGTCTCTCCGTCACCCGCGGAACCTAAAGGAAACAACCGGGGAAGCTCAGGACGCCTTTGAGCAGAAAACTGCTTTCTGGACAACCTTTTGCTGGCTGGACGCGAGCAGAAAATGGAACCAGGAGCTGCCTGCTCCGACGTGTGGGGCTGGGCTTTCGCCTGGCAGCCTTCAGAAGGCGCTTTGGTGCCTTGCGGAGCGGTTTGAGATGTGGAACGCGTGGTTTCTGTCAGGTTCCCGTTCGGCGGTGGCACCTGCGGTGTTCCCTCCTCCCTTCTGCACGGTCCTGTCCTCTTCTCCCTTAGCAGCTGCTGCTTTGCCTGGAAGGTGCTGAGGGACTAATTTACTTGACGCATACATCCTTAATTTTTTAAGTTACTCTGGGGTATAAACCTGATCTGTCACTTTTTTATTTTGCATTTAAGCTTTCAGATCTTATTACGGCCCCTCCACACGTGTGTGAAAATGTAAATATGCATCGTAAGTGTAACGAGGTTTCATGTTTGTGGAGGAAAAATGTCTACGGAAAAAAAACCAAACCCCAACTGTATTAGAAAAATTGCTGGCTGGTCCAGGATGGCAGTTTGTGTGTTGTTTGGTGCAACTACGTTGAAATCTGGAGGCCGCGTTTCCATTGTGGGAAGCATTACAGAACTGTCTCTCAAACAAATGATGAATGTGTAATATATATTTATATACATAGAAAAAACTACTAATGATTACAGCTTTTGATACAGCTGTTGGATATGTTCCACGTATATAATTTATATCAGAAAATTAAGTTTAATTATATTGATGCAATGAACAGATAAATTAAGAAGCCAATAATGTTTTTTTAAAAAAATCATTAAAAACAATTAAAAATTGAAGTTGACTTTAAAAAACCAATTTCTAAATAAATAAACGTGTATACGTTTGGGATTCATGTTCGAAATCCCTGAGGCAAAAAAAAAAGGTTTATATACCATTAATGAGCTTACTTTGCGGTGAAAGCAAATCCTGAAGGCATGCCCAAACGGTACGGCTTTTCTTCCGTGGAAAAAATTTGAGCGACCATAATGTGCACGCTGCCGTAATTAATTCACTCAGTTGTTTGCTTTTGCACCGGGTAGATAACTTCTTTTCAATTAACTATCATCTTGCAATGTAAAATAACCGTAGAGCGTATCAAGGAGCTGTTGCTCAGAGGATCTTCATCTGCGAGAGCCCGTGTTTCTGAGAGCGTGGATTTGAAACGCTAACCTGTGACGTGGCGTGATGAATTTTTGCATAATATTGTCCCTAGTTGGCATTCTGAGTCGTCTGGCGGGGTTTCCGAGGTGATGCCGTGGTCATTTAGGAACCTTCGAGGACGCTGAGGTGATCCAGAAACTAGAACAGATTTCCAGAATTAGGCTCGCAGCGCTTGGCAGCTCCCTCGGAACCTGTATAAACTTGCGGTGGTGAAAAGCTTCCGTTAATTGAAGTTCTAGCCTGCTCAATTACGACTCGAGGATGTCAGCCAGTCCGGTAAATGAAATTACGCACCTATCCTGCTACGGAACCAAAGTCAATGGGAACTTGCCTGATTAAACAGTTAAGACCAGCCCTGTAGGAGAATGATCATGTTCCTTTACAATTAATTGATTTTACTTTATTTTAAATACGGCTCGGGAGGATTTCAGGATCACGCAGATGAATTCAAATACGACAGCGTTAGAAAGCTCATAAACAGAAGAGATGAACAAACTCGCATACATTCACTTAAAGGCTTATTCAAGGCTTATTTGATTCGTGAGACAAAAATTCTGGGAGTTACCATTCAGCTGCATGGAAGAAATAAGCAAAACGCTAACCAAGTGTAGAATAACATTTGTTTAAGTACTGCCAGGTGGATCAAACTCGGATGGCTTCTCCTAGGGAAAATCATGCCTCGTAAACCTTTAAGTTAATAGAATTGTAGACAGCGTTGACTCAGAAGGAGAAATTTATTTTGATTTTTCAGAACTGTTTACAAAAACAAAAAGTTGCACGGTATAACGTTCAGGAAAACAGTCGTGTGATCAGAAGCCAAGGGTTTCTATCAAAAATGAAGCGAGTGTCCTTCCGGTTACAGAGCGAGGAGAAGGGCACGCGGTCCTTACGGGAGCCACGCTAACTCCAGCGTGACGTTTTCAAATCCAGAGAGCTGATGATCCCTCGTGGGAAGAAGGTTGGTTTTTTTGTAGTTGTCCTTGTGTTTAAGAGGACAGACTGACTGGACGGCAAACGTGGGTATTGCTCTGGGAGCCCTTTCCTTTGGTTCGCTCGCACTGGAGCGGGAGCCGCCTCCGAGGCTGCCTGTGGGGGGTTTTGGAGGAACCATGGCGGGTGCTGCACGGAAACCCGCCGTGTTCTGTGTGTCGGTCAGTCTGCCAGAGATTTCTCCTGAATGACGCCAGATGATTCAGAGATTAATTAGTAACCTGAGGGCGGGTAACCACGCTGTGCCGTAACGGGGGGGGGGGAGAAGCAGCATCCTGTGCCGTCGCCTTCGAAGTCTTGTTCGTCTCTTGGAGCTGGGATGAGGGGAACTATTTGTGGTCAGTCACGGTCTTTCAGACGAGGAATTAGTTCTTCGCTATGTCTCTAGTTCTTCAACTTGGTGGGCTGTCTGTGTGTGTTTGAAGGAGTACTGAAATGGCTGAATATTTTCCAGGTAGCGTCTCGGGATTTTTGAGGCACTTACTTGCATTTTTGTCAAATAGGTGTTTCACAAACCAGTGAACAGGCACGGACCTTCTTGTTTCTTAGAGGTGTGCTTGACATTCCTTAAACTTCGGCAGCCTCTGGCCGCAAGAGTCAGAGTAATTCCTTGGGGGGTACATTGCTTGGGGTTTCTTGGGCTGGGAAAGTTAAGGTACGCTGCTTTTTCTTGCGCAGAAATCTGCTTGCTGCACGGGGGACGTGAACTTTTCATAGAGATCTGATGAAACTGCTTGCTCGGCATCCGGTGTAAGGACTTAACTCTTGGGGGGGGAAAAAGGTATTTTCGCTAGAGAACTTTGTCACACTGTGGGACATTGTCAAACCAGGATGCGAGACATCAGGGGTCCGAGCATCAAAACAGGACAAAGTAATTCCAGCTTGTGGAGGTAACAAAATCTCTTGCTTTTTCCTTGACTCCACGACAAGTTCTTTTGTGGAGATGGCTGGCTGAGGATTCACACGTTATTTGAGCTGAGGACGGGCAGCCGCGTTCCGAATTTCTGCTGATGCCTTCTGGGGCGCTGGCTGTTGCAGGGCGCCGTCTCCGCGTTCCGTTGTACGCTGGCAGGGATGCATCCCGCTCCTTCGGAGCTCGGGTGGACGGAGCACGCTGCTCGCCCTCCGCACTGGCCCTTTGCGTCGTTTGGCTTCATTTAGCTACTGGTACAACGTTCAGCTGGAGACTGGTTACGACTGGCATCGCCAGTCCAATTGCATTAACCAGAAGCACCGATTCAGTTATTGGGATGCATAAACTGTGGATTAGATGGATTCCGCCTGTGGCTTTGTGCGCTTGGCGTCCAGCCACGCTTAGCAGGAGTCAGAAAGGGAGCACCTGTCCGTAAGATGGAAAAAATGCTAGTAAACATTAATGATATCTTTTGTTTTCTGCGTTCTGTGGGTTTGGAACTGTTAAGCCTAATACAGCTGACTCGCTGCTTTGCCTGTGATTTGTTTGGTCATGTTAAACAGCTGAAGCTCCTCTGTGCATGACATTGGCAAGAGGTTGCGGTTTCATCACTCAGTGGAGCCAAGTGGTGCTAGCACGGTACGAGTAGGTCAGAGAAGACACCAGAGAATGTCTAAACAATGGCTCTGCTAAGGCTAATTCTTCAGATAGCCTGATGATAGCTGCCTTGGGTGTGCTGACAGCGCATGGTTGTGCACCAGCTATGTAAGAAACGCTAAACATTGATCAAGCCAATAAAACGCGGCTTTGATCATGCTGGCAATAGAAAAGACTGTCGACACCACCATTTGAAAAACAAAGCCTTAGGCACGCCAGAATGACAGTGTTTGTCAAGACCGGCTTATCCGAAACATCATGTTTTGTGAAAACGAGCGTTAGCACTCTATACCTACAAAGGACGCACAAAATTCACCTACCAGGTTTCCTGAGATGTCAGTAAAGCAACTAACATGCGCTTAGCCTAGTCTCCTTAAGAGTTGTCATTGTTGGTGCTGTGGCGACTCCACGTGTTTTACGGTCTCGAGGTGGAAAGCTTTGTGCCGTAAAATATACAGAATACAATTTGCTTTCTTGATGAAGATGTTGGTACGAGGCACTTGTTTTACCGAGATGGTCCCCTACTGCCGTTTTATCGCTTTATTCTCACTTTTCCCTTTCTTCCGTCTTTACGGGGTGGGGAGGGGGGAGAAAGTGACTCGGTGTTATTTTTATACTTGCTTTGTATTTAGAAGAAGAAATGCGGTAACTTGTTATTTACTTGGGTCATGCGTCATTGGGCTGAAGCCCCGATATCTGTTGTATTAATCCCCTCGGGAAAGCGCCGATTCCCCTTGGGGCTTGCAAATGAGTTGTGCTGTGATTCCGCCTGGCAAATGAGCTCTTTGTGCGCTTCTGAGAAATGCCGGACCTGCACTGCCTGGACGTCAAAAGTCTGCATGTGCCACAGGCCAATTGCTGATTTTCTTCATGGGGAAATGTGCAGGTTGCAGGTGCTTTCCCTGTACCTCTGAAAAATCGCCCTGACTCGGGAATACCTGCCCGTGATCTCCCCGTGGTGGCGGTGCCCTCCGAAACGCTAACAAATGTACCAAACTGGAACGTCGCGACCAGGGAGTTACAAGGAACTTATTTGGTTGAAAGTCATCCCGTAGTTCTTAGAAAAAGTGAAAAGAAGGATCGAAGCGTGTACGGACTATTCATTTCAAACTTTATAAGAAACACCCCTGCAGTGGCAGAACAGCATTGCTCCAGGAAGGCTGCTACTCAGACAGATCTTGTGGGATGGACTTGCTTTTCACGCCGCTGTCGAAGTCCTGCTTCAGCTTATACTGGAAATTGGTTTCACAGGCCATGCCGTTCCTTCTAATTTCACATAAAACTAAGCTTGGGATGTTTTCCTTTGCTTTATGTTTGGGGGCAAAAAAGTTACATTAATGTCCCAGTGTTCTGTTTTGTGTAATATTAATTGATTGTTTTGCCAAAGAAGAAAAATACTGTAGTTGAGCACAGCGAAAACGTAGCAAAGCAGCAAAAAAATTGAGCTGGAGGCCGGGGCTGGGGGGGAGGAGGAGAAGTCTTTTACACTCTCGCAGAAGGCCTGTTATTGAAGTTACGCGTTTCAACCTCTCGCCCTCCCGGGCGATAAGTGAATAACTTGACATGCCAATTGATCTGGGTGGGAAGTGGAAAGCCACTATAATCCAATTAATCACAGGGTACTGGATGTCTCTCTGTCAGTGCGAAAGCAACCCCAGCACATGCTCAGCTGTTGCTCTTTCACAATGAGTAGTACAGTTGTCACTCCCAGTCTCCTGCCAGCAAAAACATCCGCCGGGCTCATTTTACCACCAAATATTTTGACACTTCTGCACTAATAAATATAAACTACCCTGGCTGGAACAGACATGCGCCGTCCTACCGCCGCTCGCATTGCACCGGGGGCAGAAGTTGCGCTGTGCCGCCGTCCCGATGAGCGCACAGCGTGCTCAGCCGCGGCGGTGGTCCTGCTGCAACGCAAGTTCCTTCTCTGGTATTGATTTTAGCCCCTGAAAATAGGAACGAGCAGAGAGGGGTAAAAAAGTATAAACCGAGCCCTTATGATTGTACGCTGTTGACAGTCTGTACCGACCTTCTCCTCGAGGAGCCGGCAAGTATTTCCTTCCAGCTGGCGGCTGTCACAGGCGTGTCGTCACGCGTGCGGAGCCCGGGACGCGCCATGCGTGTGCTCTGCCTTAAAATTCTGCCGTGTTCTGCGACCCGCGGGGAAACGTGACAGATGCGTATTGTGTTTACAACTGCATTTTACTCCCTGACGCGTAAAAAGACGTAACGGTCAACGCAGTCGACGGAAGAGAAGCAGGCGGACGCCCTGCCTGTGGAGCACGTAGGGGTAAGCCATTAGATAGCGCCCAAAACCTTCTGAGATGGTACCTGCGGTGCCTTCGCGTGTCGTGACGACTTCTCCGTGTGCCGCAGCGCTAACAGCTGCGTTAGCCCAGCTGGCTGGAGAAGGATGACGCCACTGGTGCCGTGCTTGTTGTACTGTGCCTTGGCCTGACGCTCCGGTGCCTTGACACAGGCAGGAACATCGTTCAGCTGAAAGGTTGGTGCGGCGCTCAATTCTTGTTTGGAAGGACCTGCCTTGGAGGCTTCATCGGAAGCCTCTTTAAGAACACGCCAAGCGTTTAAGTACTGAAAATATACTTGTTTTCAACACTGCGGAAGGCTTACGCAGCTGAACTCTCCAATATTTATGTTTGACGTCAATGGGAACGTTGCCTGAATGTGGGGATTAGAACCGCCGTGCTGTTTTCTGCTCCGAGCGCCGGCGAGGAGTTGCGTGCGCGCCCGCCGAGCCCGCGTGGTCTCGGGCAGGCCGGGTGCCGTGGCTGCAGCGCTGCCGTGAGGGCAGCGTCTGGTAAACTCTGCTGCGGAGCAAAGCGTTTGCCACGTGCTGTCACGGCAGTGCCACTTTTGAGGTGAAGGCTGGTTTTGCTGTCACAGGACACGAGCGTGAACGTTAGGACAGCAGCAGAGGCTGGGTTTCCGTTTAGGGCCGGGAGTGCTGGGGTCTTATTTCTCGTTTGTGTGACTGTGGCAGCCCTCAGGGGCCGGGGCTCTTGAGAGCCGTGTGTGGTAAAAACACGGGTTTGTGTGGCCGAGAGGAAGCAACTGCAGGAGAACCGAGCAGCGGTGTTAACGCACCGGGCTGGATTAACTAGCTGACAGGTTTACTTTTCAAGACAAGCAGGATAGAAATTCCAAGGGATTGATGAGGGGGCAGGAGCCCAAGGGAAGACGAAGGAGGCCGAGGCCCAGGTGGGGTCATGCAGATCAGCACCCGAGGAGTGACCGAAACCCGCTCCTCCGTTCCCAGCCTGCTGGCGCCTGCGGATCACGGACCCGCTCGGCCGCTGACGACTCCATCACCATAGTCCCGGGTGGCACCGAGAGGAGAACGTAGCGTTTACCAAAGTAACACTTCATAGAGACTTGTGCCTTCCTCCTGAACACGTAGGTATGGTCATTAGCTCATTTTCTCTTCATTTCCTAGCTTGTTAAAAGCACTGAGCTCCTTCTCCCGTATTTTGTGTCAGATAACGACAGGCTGGGTAAAGAGATTAGGAACGGTAATCCGGGCTGTATTTTCTTCCCCTCGTCTGTAAAACACGTAAGACATGAATAACCTGTCTCTGCCTTAGGTGAGTGTTTTTACCAGGGTGATTTTGGCAATAAAGAAGTGAAGCAATTAGGAGTTCTCAGCTCCTCTGATGACGGGACAAACAAAGGTCTCTGTGAGGGCTCATTTCCAGACGAGGGCAGGGAGTCCAAGGACACACACACATTCAGACGCAGGATTTTTTTCTTCCGTCATGTGACTGCGTGATTGATAGATAAAAGTATGGGCATCTTCTTATTTTATCCACTTAGAAGACGTACCGGGCGGAATCATAAATAAAAATGGGATCTTGATGTCTGCTGCAGGACAGCTGCGTTCGTCCGTTAGTTTCTAACGTTGGTTTCTAACGGCAGATCTGCTCTTTTCTCTACTGCGCTCGTGGCCGGTTGAAGAAGGGGATTTTCTCAGGTGGTGCGATGTGAAAGCGCTGCGCTCAAGCCGGTGGATTCCTATCAGTTTATGGCTATTTCAGTATAATAGCTATTCATTTGTTAACTGCTTTGATCTGTGAAATGGGATGAGCTGTATTTTATTTTTTCAGTTGTGTCAGTGAGATTTTAAAAACATTTGCGTTTAGGAGGTCTTTTCAATACACCACCGTACTACAAACAGTAGGGAGCAACTGTTCCCCAGTCAGACGAGAGGAAATCTATTGTCCTTCACGGAGTAACGGTAACGCACGTGCCATCGGTGCAGTGAGATGAGACTAAAGCTGCTCTCTGTAGTTTCGGATCACGTGAAAGCAGTGCCTTTTATTTCGGTAACATATCTTAGAGGACTTGCCATTGTGAGGGGGGGGGGAAAAAAATTCTCCTTTTTGTTTAAGTCTGACTGCTGTAATTGTCGCTTAATCCAGTGCTCTGATTAGCATGACTGTATTTCTCCAGCACAGATGTTCTAGAAATTTGCATTTTGTTGACATCAATATTTAATTTTATTTTCTTAAAGCTCAATTTAATTTTGCTAAAGAATTATATAAACAAGAACACGTGTGTAACCAAGCTGTGTTGCTCCCCGCAACCTCTTGGAATTCAGTCCTTCACTTCTGGGTGGTCACTCTACTTACTGGGTGTTTTTATACAGTGGGGGTATATAGTGGGAGTTGCCTTGCATAAATGAGAATACAATGGAATCCTGTTTACAATTAGGACGTTTGAACTATCTTTCTGCAGTCGTCCATCTCTTCCTGTGGTCAGCGCAAGAAAATCGGTCTGTTGTTACAGTGGCAACTTGGGATATCTTTCAGTAGAGCAAAAAAAAAAAAACAACTTTACTTTGAGGAAGGGGGAAAAGTTCGTCTTGTGAGGGCTGAGGACTCTGAGCTCGGATGGCAAATACGATGTATTAAATCCTTTTATACTCAAAGGAAATCCATAAAAAGCTGCATTATGCCTTTTACTTCTTATCAGTCCCTGCCCATCTTACTTTGTTTCTGTCAAGATAAGCAGAGTCAAACTTCGTTTCAGGGGAAAAAAAGCCAAGGCCGTTCCCTGTGCTGTGAGCGGTTCTGTCCTAAAAGACAGTTCTGCCACGTGCCACTGCGCTTGCTCCGCCTCGAGCATCCCCGTGAACGGGGGGGATGCCACAGCGCAAATTTTAACTTGAAGAAAACTTTTGTGTTCCGAAAAAGACGGAAGTTGCCAGACAAGATAATTGCTGCTCCTTCAGAGGTAGTTCTTAGAAAAATCTCGGCCATTTTACGAGGGAATCTACCATAACGGTGCCCCCAAGCTCCGACACTGGTTTGGGTCAGTGCCATGCGAATGGTTCTAATAAAAACCCAACCTGCCTAAATAGCGGTGCCTGAAGTTTGCCAAACCACGCTGCATAACGGCATTGACTGTTTGGGTCTGAACTAGCAAAGTGTTGATGAGTCCTTCCAGATCCACTCTCACTCGCCCCCCGAGTGCTGTGGCGTGAACCTGAGAGCTGGGCCCCGTGAGCCCAAATCCGTTTCTGGAGGTGCTGCTCCGCGTTGCGGCGCGGTCGGTCCCGGTCACGTAGGAGGATGGAGGAGCGGCCCGCGGGGCCGTCGGCGGTGCGCGACCCTGGGTTTGAGTCAGCTCAACTCAGCTTGGTCTTAGCCTGGCGTGTAGCGTGCAATATGCCTGATAAGTTGCGATCATCTCATTTCAGGGCACCATTTTAGCTGATTTCGTTCATGTCTTCAAAGGTTAAAGCTCTAACTAATTGCAGGTATTAACCAACTCTATTTTTATACTGCTGCTTCTTTATCTCCGCTGCTGCCGTAGGCCGAGTGACACAGTGTCTGTGCGGAACGAGGACTGGGCTGCAGCTGACATGACGCTCCGTCCCGAATGAGCTCAGGCTGGGGGAGTGGGGAAAACAATGGGTTGGGATTAAACCTCCGCCCTTGACAGAGGATGTGCGTTACCACTTTTGATGTGTGTTCACGGTCTGAGCCCTCGCTCAGCACCAAGTTGCTTATGAAAGGGATCTGCTGAAGCACTTCTCCCCATCTGCTCTCATTGGGAACGCTGAAAATTCTTTTCTTTTGATGTGATCTTTCAGCAGTTATCCATTCATCTCCCCCGAAGTAGATGACCGTAATGTCCTGTGCGCACACGGTAAGTGCAGGCATTCACAATATTTAACTGTGCGCCATAGAGTTAGGCATTTAGGAACATAAATTATTACGGAGCGGAGCTACTCGTGTGTTTGACACCACCCCTCTCACCAATCGTGGAAAGTATATCACTCTTCCCCGCGGCAGATACTCCTGCCGAGCAGCTGTGCTGTCAGCTGGAGGCAGAGCACCTGCGAGGTTAGGCACGGACGCTGACTGAAGAACCTGTGGCCTGAGGAGCTCTTGGGAGTATTGAGCAAAAGACGTGGAACGAATTACCACGTCTACTTGGAAAAGTTTAAAAGCAAGGTTTTGTTCTGCTTGTGCGCAGCCTACGTTTGCATCTGAAACGGGCGGACAGGAGGAACGCGGGGGAGGAGCGGGCCGGTGTGAGGCACGGCACCGCGGTCGGCAGGGCTGTCTGGTTACAGCACTTCTGTCACCTGCGTGTCGAGCGGGACTTGTGGCACGGAGCTGCGTATCCTGTGTTCACGCCTGCTATGAGATGCTGCTCTGTAGAAACGTTACTTGTTCGGTAATTAAAAAAAAAAAAGTGGGAAGTTGATTATGTGCAGTAAGTGAAAGTGGGAAGGTGTTTCGGGAGAAAAAGGTCCTAGACTTAGGGGAAAACGGTCGTTTATGAAAAAAAAGTGAGATTGGGTTCCAGATCCAGTAGTTATTATAACTTTGTAGAACGTGAAAGATAGGTTTGGTAACGGGTGATTTTGTGAATAAACAGATAATTCCTTGAAAGACAAATCTGCCCTCATGCAGAAGGATGTCTGTCTCAAGATTTAATTTAAATCCTGCCTATAGCAATAAAGTTAGAGGTCTCGCTTGCATCTAGCCCAGCTGTGCAGACCTGTTTCTGCCTCAGGTCAACTTCATTCAGGACGGATCGCTGCTGTGTAGGCGTGACTTGCTACCTTTGCTTTACCTCGAATATGCACAGTGCGGATGTGGAGGCAAAAGGAGAGGTTTGTTTGTATGTAAAAAGCAAGAGCAGTTTTGGTCTTTGTTTTCTGAGTCAAGAAGGGGCAACTCTGTTCACCTCCATTGCCCTCACCCGTAAGACAAGGCAATAACCACCAGCTCCTGTGGGATTTCCTTTCTGAAGCCTGGTACCTGTGCCCGTTCACGTGCTTGTGTGATGGCTTTCAGCGGGGCGGGGGGAAACCAGCCCCGTGTCTGGAGGCGAGTGCGATTCCTTTCACAACAAGCGCTTTTGTAGTAACCGTACCGTAACAGGTACGGTTCTTTCCTCCTTTTTAAGAACACAATCACGTGTTCAGCTTGTACAGGGTGATTTTTTTCATTGCCTTTGGTAAGCTGATTGACACACGTTGAGATTTGACCTCCATGTGGTTTTTTTTTTTTTTAAAGAGAACAATACAAGACTTTTGCTTATTAACTCATTCTTTATGCTTATGATGAATAAAAATGAACTAAACTTACAAAGTTCGTTGCTGGTGATACTGTAGTACAAGTGAAAGGTGTCGTTATCTGACCATGGAAAGCGATCGGTTCTGGGAGAAAACAAGCAAACAGCCGAGCAAAGCTCCACCCTGAAACATCAAATCCAGCTTCTGTTTCTTCTGTGTGGATGGATGGAAAACTGAGTGTCATTCACACACTGATCCTTTTATTTTCTAGCTTGTAAGTTTAGCTTGCTTTGTGATTTTTGGAGACAGGCTACCCGCTAACCGGCCTTTCTACAGCATGTTTGATTTTCTTGAGCGTTAGGAGTCTGGTTTCTGTAACAAACCTGGAATACCCATCTATTTCAAAAGTACACGAGATCCAGTAATTGTGAACAGAGAAGGTTTGAGCTGGATCATTTTTGTCTTGCCAGTAAAGAGGGAGGCCAAGAACATATTGCGCAAGCTGTCTTTTTCCTAGCCTGCTTCCATATTTCTTCCATAAGCATCCTGCCTTCCACCCTTTCCATTCTTGCCGTCCGCTCCTTTCAAGCGTACGTGCCAGTCTGCAAGCCCAGCGAGCACCTGCGTTTTTCCCCTGCCTCTGTGATATTCCTTAGCCTCTTGGTGTCGGGGGATTTTGAAACCAGGTGCAAAACAAGTATTTATTAAGACCGTTCTCTGGAAAATTGGACTGTGGCTGTGACCACCGGGACAGAAGCACGTTAGTAAGCTGGGGGTTTTCCTCTTCTGCCTCCAGGACATCACTGCTCGTTTCTCTCCTGGGACATGTCAGAGCAGCTCCTGCCCACGGTCTCTGCTCCAGGATGGACTTAAGTTTAAAAGCTCTCTCGTGTGTTTTCACCTGACTCACGGGAAAAGGTTACCATCGAGTCTGCTGACGTTTAGGCACGGCTCCCCGGTCTCGGAGAAGAGATGTTCCATAAAAATGTATCTGTATGTACGCAGGCTGCAGAGTGGGGGAAGCAGTTCCCCAAGGTTCAGTAGCTGCACTCCATCCAGGTTCGGAGGACTTCTGACATCGGCGAGCGGCTTTTAAGCACGTTGTTCTGGAGCAGGACTCTGAAGAGCTCCGCTCAGCTCGCCGCCGGGGAGAGACGCTGCCTCGGTTCCCTTTTCCTCCAGCCGTTTCACGCTTGGGCAGCGCATTCTGCGAGGGAGACTTTTGGCTTGCCCATAGCAGGGTAGAAGCTATGGTGAATTCTAGCGTCTGCTTCTAGTAATTAAGCATACTGGTGCAAGTAACTAAGTTATAAATAAATGCAGGAGAGTGGGAAGGAGGTTTGAATGTGCAGTTTTATTATCGGAGCACACCAAAATACTGGAGTGAAGTGAGTTGACTGGGAGTTTACGAACACACTGACTCAACAGAATAAACCCTACAGTTTATGCCATTTGAAGACGCTGGCACTCTCTGAAAGAATTTGTGTCTTGTAGACGTAGCTGATGATTCTGGCTGGGGATGCTTTTCTTTATTTTTTAATGTTGCAGTTGAAACCATTTCTGCCAGCCCCAAGTTACTTTTGCCAACCAGAATACTCCGTGACAATATATTAAAAATTCAGATTAACAAGACGTGCTGCAGCTGAGGCCTGCGCATTTCCAAAATCATCCTGCAGTTAGTTCTTTTGAGCGAGAAGGATGCATTCGACTCGTAGAGTTCCTGTAAACAAAGGACTGCCGTAGCTCGTACATCCACAAGTGATCAGGTAGTGCTTGGCTAGGTTTCAAATAAGGAAATCCTCCGGCGCGTGCGTGTCGGAGCTGGAAAAGGTGTCTCGATAGCTGGTCCGCAGGAAGATAAGGGACCTGCTGCTGGTGTTTAGGACAGAGCGTTTATTGGGACTAACGGAGAAAAGGTGTGGTCCCAGCTTCCGAAGTGTGGGTTTTACCCTGTCGTCATCGCGTCGAAGACATGCCGCCACGGTGCCTCGGCAGGCACTGGCGCGGCGCTGGGAAGGGCAGGTATCCTGCAGAGGGGGAGAGCAATTTTCCCTCCCTTCTCTTCCCGCTCTGACGATGCGCCGTCGTTCCGAGCGGCCACGGAAGCGGAGCTGTGCCGGTGCCGCTGGGCTGGACGGAGGGGATGTGGGGGCAGCTCTGCCGCCAGCTGACCGGCGGCCCCCCCCCCCCGTAGCGCCCCTGCCCCAGGGGTTTGCCGAGCTGCCTGCTGGCCCCTCCGTGCTCCGCTGCGCCTGTCCCCTCGTCGGGGGCGCGCGTGGAGGAGGCTGGGACGAGCACGTGGTCAGCAACGCCGGAGGGGGAACCAGGAGATCCTCAGACCTGGAAGGGCACTGAGTTACATGAAAGAGAACAGAAAGCTCAGGGTGAAGAGGTGCTGTTTTTCAAGGAACGAAAGGGAACAAAATCGATAAAGGAAAACACTGGAGAAATAGGCTCCAGGACAAAATACAAAAGTGCTGTGGAAGCGAAGGGGTAATGATGAGTCAGAGGCAGATGCGAAAGAGGAAGAAAGGGATTAAGAAGCAAATGAATAGGCAAGAAAAGATCCAACTTGTGGGGTTAGCAGTTTTGGTTTAATTTATATTTGAAATGTTTTCCTTGCTTCAGATAATATCAACGCTTCTTGCAGAAAGAGAATACCTCCCAACCCAACTGCCTATAAGCTTTTGTCCGCTTTCAAACCAGACCTGGAAAGAGATCTGCATAATGAAAGCCTTCTGGTGTGCTGCACAGCACCGTGACTCCTGCGCCAAAGAGCTATATCCGTGCAATCCGCCTTTTCCCATCTTTGTGCTTTGCTTACAAGTCAGAGATTTGCATTCACCTGCATTTAGGATGATGCCAAGTGAGTTACCGACAGCGCACTTGCCCCCCCGCCGCGAGGCACGCGTGCTCTGGGGGTGGCGGCGGTGGGCGCCTACGTGGTCACCGTGTCGTGGGAAGGGACGGCGCGTCCCCGTGCGCCCTGGAGGGGAACTGGCAGAGGGCGGATGGATGTCTCTGCCCCTGCGCGCGGGGCAGCAGGGGGTTGGCAGGGAAGTTGAGAGGCTGAGGTGTTGCTGCTGCAGGTGACGCGTGGTTCGCCTGCCCGTTGGCAGGCGGGAGCGGCAGCCAGCAGGGAAGCCATTCCCCAGCAGCCTTCCTCGCCTCCTGTTTTGAGCTTCCCGGGCTCCGTTTTCCGCCCCCGCTCTGGGCAGACGAGAGCTGGCGAGGGGTGTTCTGCCGCATGCGTGATTAGGCACGCTCCTCGCGGGCTTTGCTGTGTCTTCCTGCCCTCCCGGACTTGGAAAATGCTCAGAGACAGGCACAGGGCGCGATTGGCATCACTTGCATAAAACCCCTTTTCGTTTCACGCATCTGTGGAATTCAGGGAACCTAAGTCATTTCTGGTCTAGCTACAGTAAAGTCGCCGGAACGGTAACAAGGGTGAACTTGGCTCTGCCAACGGCATGCGAAGCTCATCGTAACCGCTCCTGCCTTTCCAGCATTCGCTTCCTGGAACCCGACTGGAATCCTTGTAATAGCCCGAGCGTGAAGGTGCAATTTCATGCTCGGTAACTGCAAGTTCTCGAGTCATTTAGATTCTAAGCATCTTTGAAAACAACAGCTGATCCTGGTGTGACAGGGCTGTCCTGGCCCCAGGCAGACCCTGTCGGGCACGGTGCGCCCGCTGTGCTGAGTCACCCCGAGGCGCGAAGCCGAAGGACTGGCCAGGATGCGTGTGCACGGTGAGCTGGGGACGTCAGCTCGAGCTCTTCGTCGTGAAAACCGCATGTTAAATCAGCTGGCTTTCGTTCTTGCTCAAGTAAATTTCTCATTGGGTTCAGTAAAGCTTGATTAAAACTTCAGTCCTCCTGAATTATTTTGCCAGCTCCTCTGCAGCAGCAGTACTGACACATGGGTATGTACAGAAGTTGCAGATTACTGAAGTTAATGAACGTGTTTTAGCGGCAGAAAAAAGTGCCAGGTTTGGTCCAGTCAAAAACGTGGACCAAAGTGTAGGTTTTGTTCACCCAGAAAACAGGATAGGAAATGCCTAGCCGGATCCTGCCGCGTTCAGGGCTCTGCTGCTCCGGTCCAGGGCTCCTGGCTGGGCTGGGGGTGCTCTCGTTCCCAGGGGACACAGCCTTCAGACTGGCAGTTGTAGGGATGGGGTAGTCGATGATGTGAACCCTTTTACCGTCACGCCCTGCTCATCTGCCGAATTCACCCGCGGAATGAGTCCTGGGGTCTTCGCTTGGAGCAGGTGCTGGTTTCTCAGTAGCGTTCCCAGAAAGGGTCAAAATCCATCGAGCGCTTTAGACTTTGTGTGTGCTTCAGTTTCCGTAGGCGTGAAATACCTGCAGCGTTAGGGCTACGTTAGTAAAAACCCGTGACAAATTCTGATCCTCTTTGTTCAGAGACCCCGGGAATTTCCCCTTACAGTGATGTCCAAGGGCTCCAGGGCTGATCCTGGGAAACGGGTGCTTTCTCCCCTCCCTCCGCGCGGGGCAGCTGAGCGCCACCACGCTGGGTCCCCACCAAATAGCCCTCTGGTTTCCCTCGCTGGCGTGGGGCCGCCTGGCCGGCTTGGCTGGGGTTCTGGATAGGACTGATTGAGGGAGCTGAAGAAAAACACGTTCAGTCTTTGAGCTGGTCTGGTAAAACAGCAGTTAATCATCAAGTGGATGTTTCTGTTAGTCCTGCTGTGCTGTGAGGCCCTCCTCCCTGTTGATCATACCTTTCAGGAGCACGTGAGAGGTATAAATCCAGTTCAGTTATTGTTTGACAGTTCGCTCAATATTGGTTCGGGTTAATACTGAATGGGAAGCCAGCGCTACTTTCTCTCCTTGGCGATACCAGTGAGCAAGTATAACTTGTTTTCTCACCCCCAAAAGAAAGCGCCTAATCGATAAGAAAAATACATGAGTGGCCATAGAAGCGTCGCGTAATTATCCGGCTACTGACAGAACACGGGCTACTTCGTTATGGGGGTCCAGTGAAAAATCTCTGCTATGAAAAATTGTGTTGTTTCTTGCCGTTTCTGGTTCTTGAGGATAAACAGTTGAACTAAGCCAGTTGGTAGGAAAGCTGTGAAGGTCTGTTTTGCAATTTGGAGTGTTTTGCAGTTACGTGTATATCTGGATTTTAAAGGTAAAGATGAGAAAGTGACTAGCCACAAGTAGCTATCTGGATACATTCCATGTGGAATTCAACTATCGGAACCAGCCAGCACGTCCCCCAGTACGGGATGGTTAACAGACCCTCTTCCACTGAAAAGGCATGAGCTGTAGAACTGGTTGGGAAGTTTGAAGGGCTTTTCCAGGTCGGTAACCAACCGGCAATGACTGTTCTGGCACCCCTCGGATGCAGACCCGGCACGGTCGCTGTCACCCAGCCAGTTTCCACTGATGGGGACAGCCTGGCGTCCAGGTACGCCAACTGCGGGGACCGGCCTGCGTGTCTAAGGGCGGCGGGTGAGTGACGCGCACGCAGCGGTGCAGGTGACTCACGAGTAGACACGACTCGCGGCGAGAGGCACGTATTTCATCCGAAGGGTAGCAGTTTGTACGTTACACGTTTTATTTGTGAGTCTGGTGGTCCTACACTCTCGTACACTAGACAGAGCCTTAGCAGAGTGAATACATCCGGTTAATTTATATTGCTTCCGGACTTCCAGAATTGGTAAGAAGTGGCGCGTTTGCTTTGGGGCAGCTTGAGTCACACTTTCTGCCGTTTCTGCATAAGCAGCAGCAGAGTCAAAATCATCAGTTGCGACTCAGAGTTGACGCTGTGATTGTGTTTGCCTGCAACGTCACGCGCGTGAATCTGTCGTGGTAATTTAGAACCGGAAAGCCTTCTGGCGGCAATGCGGGAAGTGCCGGTGACTGCCGGTGTACGTGGTCTTCTAGAGCCTCGGAGCAGCTCGTAATGTCGCAGCCTCGAGCTTCTACACGCTGTCCAAGTGAGGGGACAGCACATCAGAGAGGCACAAGGCTTCTACAAGGCGGCTGCTTTTGCTGCCGTGGATCTGCTGCCAGTAAGGAGCGTTGAACTGGCTCTTTTGAGATAAACCTGGTCATGTTTTAGATGGGTTCGGAATGTGGGGGGGGTGTCTGTCTTGCATGTTTCTGGGACATTTTGCCACAGGACTGCCTCTCCAGCTATACAGCATAGATACTTAGGCTGTCATTTAAAAAAAAAAAAAAAAATCCAAACCCCCCCCCCCCCAAAAAACCCAAACCCGGCAAAANAAAGAACAATTAGAAACCTCTAAAATACTTTCCTGTATTATAAAAAAAAAAAAAAAAAAACCCAACCCCCCCCCCCCCAAAAATCCCAAGCTCGGCAAAAAAGAGTTAAGGTCCCCGTATTCCCCCTGGAGCTGACAGGCTGTCTGCCTCTTGTAATCACCCAGAAATTCCCTGTGTTTCTAGTAAAATACTTTTTCGTATTGATCTTGGACGTTCATGTAGTAGAGCAAGACGTACAGGTTCATGAGTCCCCTTACTTACTGTTGAGGACTTTTGAATTCCTTTTGGAGCCACCTAACTCGAAACTGTATCAGATTTCTAAATAAAAGTATTGAGGATAATGGAATACTTCTGACAGAAAGAAATGACTAAGCACGTGTTGAAAGCAAATAAAGATCAGAGACACGTCTACTCAACAACATTGCTTGATAAACAGGACTGCGTTTTGAGTGGGAAGCAGAGGTAATGGGAATCTTGGCTTAGGAGGGATTCACTCTCGCTCTCCAGAAAAAAGCAGTGGTGTACGACTAGCTTGTGCTTGATGCGTTACTGATTTTCTGTTTTGCCTAGTGAAAGAGTAAGAATAGTTCAGAGGCGCTGAAGCACGAATATAAGGGGGTTTTTTTTACGCAACATAAAAAATAAACTGAAGAAATGGAGGAGAAAATTATCTCGTTAAATACGAAGGAGAGGTTCTTAGAGTGCAATTTGTCAGCAGAAAAATACGACCCTAGACCTGGCAAGACTGGAGAACGGTACGCTATGCAGTGCTGATGTGTTACGTAGGATCCGCCTGAGGTTCAAAGTGGCTGCGGACTGCTTAAAGATGTTTATATAGCCCATTTTGGATGGATGGATAGATTCTTTTGTATATTTTCAAGGTTACTCATTGTTTCAGACAACTTGTTTAAGTAAATCAGGTAGGGGAAAAAATGAAGCCGTACAAGTCATTTGGTGCTGGCTTTCTCAAGCTGTAGGTGGACACTCACTGCCCACTTCTTTTTTTCTTTTTGCACTTCGCTTCTTGCCCTGCTGGCACAGCTAGGAGATGATGCTCAGGGGATCAAAGTCTTTATTATTGGCTGTCCCCAGTTTTACCTGAAAGGTAAAACAGGGGTTTCTGGGGGACTCTGTATCTTCTCGTGACTTTATTTTCCCTGCCTTTGTCCCGCCAGCTCTTGAATATACGTAGGCTTCTGGTGTCCACGTCGACGACAGCCAGTGCCACAGGTTGATTCTGTCTTGCAGGAGGAGCCTTTCCCTTTGCTAGTTCTGAACTTCTTAGTCTCGCTTCATGGTCCTTAGTTCTTCCGTGGAGTAGCAAACTGTAAATCCCTGTCCAGGTCGTTCTATCGCATTATTCCACGTGGTTGTAGTCTGGTCACGTGTTGTTTGTACAGAAGGCGTTCCGTATCTGTGACTGATCTCCTGACGCTTGACTTGGGGGTAGGTGGAGTGACTGCTGCTGGAGCCGCTGTTAACCTCAGCGACTTGTCCTCGTCAGCAGGCTTTATCACTGCCTCACACCGTCCCTTCTTCCAGGGCATCCACGTGCTTGCTTAACCACACAGATCCGAGCACAGAGCCCTGCAAAACTCCCAAACTTCATTACAGGAACCATTTGTTTGTGCCCCGTTTCTTCTCTCCTAACCAAGCAGTCGCCCGTTTCTGGATAGAGAGACAACACCTACAGCAGTAACCTTGCCCCGCACCCCTTTGCCAACGCGAAATAGCCTGGCAAGGACCAGGGCCCCTTCCCCTTTCCGAGTCCTTGGCCCTGGGCTGTTCTGTGGCCAGAAGAACGAATGCAGCCGTCAGCCGTCACTGCGGTGGTGCAGCTCCCGACGGCAGCGTGTCCTTGGGGAGCGGCGGGGGGAAGCGTCGTTCATCCACTTGTCTCCTTTTAACAGAAGTAATCGGTCTCTGCGACTGGCCGTTTTTAGCTTGTAAGAAGTGGGGAGGGAGCTGATCGCAGAGCCCGTTGCCACAGACAGTTTGAGGCTTTAAACTGCGGAGTTTGACATCTGCTTGTTCTCCAGGGCCGTGAGATGGGGGGTCTCTTCCCAGAGGTGCCGTAATTACATGTTCGAATCTCTCTTGGCTTTAGCTGTTCGGAAGTTTGGGGAAAACTGTGCAGTGCCCCCTTGGCAGTCTTGACGACCTGGCACCTGGCCCTGCCTGGGCTCTGCTGCAGCGTCGCGTCTTCTTCCCTCCCTCCGGTCTGGAAATGTGCACTTCAGGTGGGGGGTGTCCCGTCGAGGACTTAAGATAAGTGCCGTTAAGCAAATGTAAATCACGAATCCTGTGCGTAGCGCTCTGAGCAATCGAAGGAAGCGTTCTGGGATAGCGGCAGCAGGGCCGGGCATCACTCAGCAAATGGCCGGCTCCGTCGGAAGTGAGTGAAAACCTACACCGACGCTGGGGGCGTGCGTTGCCGTCTGGGGTTGAACTTTCAAGGGAACTTCGCCGTTCCCACGAGAGGAGTAATCAGTGGGTGGAGGAGCCAGCCGAGGTTGCCCTGAGACTTCGTATTGAGGAACAAATCGGTGACTTGAACAGCTCTGTTGCTGGAGGAATAAGCCTGGCAAAAAACAGACCATAAGGGTATAGAAGTTGACGATTAAGGAATAGTGATCTGGTGGACTGAACTGGAGGACGAGACAACAATGAGCAGCGCCTGCGGGGAGAAGGGCAGCGCTGCCGGTCGTCACGGGTTATCGTGATACTCTTGTCTCCGATAAATGACTGCAAAGCAGTATCGCCTTCCGTTCCCAAATGCGGTCCTGCAGAGGCTTGTGCCGAAAAGCTCCAAAAAGGAAAGGAGAGGGATTAAAAAAGCGCAAACCAACCAAGGAAAACAAAACAAAACAAAACAAAAAAACCCCCAGAAAACAACCCACCGCAGGGGGAAAACAGATAATTTTTGCGTTTTAAAACATTAACTGTTTTCACTTCCTTTTATTTTATTCTTCAAAGCACGACAGTGTGAACGAGTAAGTGGAAAGGAACTGGTGTGTTTTCAGCATCATAAAGACAGCAACTGTCTGAAGGTGAGAGAAGCATCAGAGGACACAGGAGGAGAAAGGGGGGAAGGAGGGGAGAGTGGGGGAGATGAGGAGGTGGGGTAGGGCTGGAGCAAGTGAAAGCAGGGACCTTTCAGGGTTGGAGACTGGAGAAATTGTTGAGAAAAGGGGGAAATATTAAGAAAAACACAGCAATAACAAAAACTCACAGCTTTTTCTTCTTGGGAAAGGTGGGAGAAATCGTAACTCTGAGTCAGAGTGTGGTTTTTGCCCTGATCCCGGCAAGGCTCAGTTGTATGGTGCACCTAGAGAATTACCTGAGAAAACCCCCACGCGCTTTGAAACTCTCTTTGTGCCTTAGGCAGAACTTCATGGGCCACTAGTGGGCCTTTGGCCCAAGAACAGGCCGCGAGACCGCGCAGCACAGGGTCCCATTTGCTCCTGGCCCACTCCTGGCTCCAGCGTGCTTTGGCCAAGGCTTCTGAAAAAGAAGCCCTGTGAAACAGAGCTGCCAAAATGTGCCCGTGTGTGGTTTTGGGGCCAGGCTCCCCAGTAACCTCTGGCTCTTCTGCGTAGTTGCGTCAACGCAGAGCATCCATAAGGGCAGTTAAGCGTTACATATTGGTATTTTGTGTCACAAGAGCACCACAAACGGCCAGACCCTAATAGAAGATGTGCCCTTTTCTCTGTAATTTGTCATGGCCTTTGAGGTGGGGAGTGGAGTTCTCGGTTTCAGTCAAGTCAGGAGAGAGCTGGAGGGTGAAAACGTCAGAGCTTCTACCTAGAAAGTGCTGCCCTGAAAGGGACATGGGGATGCTGAGCTCACTTGGGACGGAGGTCCCGAATTCCCGCATACTTGCTGAGCTGTAGTTACCCTGAGGGTTTGGCTCTCAGAAGCTGTGAAAGGTGAAATAAACTACCACCAGCTCCGCCGCTTGCTTTCTTTTGAACGGAACACATTCTTCTCAAATTGAAATAGAATTATGGACCTGATGCGCTCTGAACATTTTATTTAGTCAAACTGAAAATTATATTCTCTGCAAGCTGCTTTAAAGCCAAAATAAAATAAAAAACCCTACCTAATTATAGCAGCAGTGCGGAGGAGGTCTGCTAGTATATTGTATGATACATTTTGACAGCTGCTTTTTACTGGAAGTTTGTCAAGACCCTCACAAGAATGTTTTGAAGTGCTTAAAATGGGCGAATACAAAATCTGTAGCTGCCGCGTAGCCGGCAGACACAAAAGGACTTGTGCGTTTGTTTGGGCCAGGGCTATCGCAGTGGTTCGCAGCATATTCTCTTCTTAGCTGGGCTTCCAAGCTATTTTCAGAAGCTTTGCTGGAGTTGTAAAGGATCAAGCTGCACCATTACTTGGCACGTAGAAAAACTCTCCGAAAACTTTCAGCGGGTGAGAGGCGTTTCAGATGTTTCTAATTTTAAAGATTTGGCCCGGTAGGTTCATTGTTATACTTACGGTCAATAGGCCGATGGCAGATGGGGCAATTAGAATAGTGAACAAAATCCATCCTTAACCCCTTCCTTCCTTCCATAGCTGTTCCCATATATATATATATATGTATATATATATATATATATACGCGCACAACTGCCAGACTTTACTCCTGAAGAGACCAAGGGGTGAGGTTCTAGGTACGGGGGCCGCACCACCGCCGTGCAGACAAAAACACGCCAAGCTGAGAGGGCACACGGACGAGCGGAGGGACAGGAGGGAGCCATCTCTCCGCACCGGGGTTCCAGACACTAAGTCACAAACTGGTGGAGGCGGGTGCCGCAGCTCGGGGTGAACGCTGGCCGCTGAGGCTCTGCGGTAACCGGTGCTCTGTGCAGACGCCGCGCGTGTTGATCGAGTCCGTCTCCCCTCAACCCTGCCCTTTTGCACCAGCTCTCTTCCTTCGCCCTTGTCCAGTGCCCCCGCCGTGTCCCAGAGCTGCCGCCGCTTGCTGGCGCGGCCGGGAAGAGCCGCCCGGCTGCCGCTCGCCCGGGAGGGCCACGCTGGCCGCGCACCCCGGGGGGAGCTGGCTCCAAGCGGCGCTGGGCACGGGCTGCCTCCCTCTCCGGCAGCCGCACGCCAAGTCAAAGCATACCAAAGGGGTGCCTCAGTCTCCTCGCCTTATCTTCTGGGTAGGGCACCGCGTGATGGAGGCCTCCGACTTGCCGGTTCTTGCATGTTTTCCTGGGGTAAGCGGTGGGAATGGAGGGCTGCGGCGCGTCTGCAGCTGGGCCAGCCGGTGACTCAGGCGCCCTGGAGAGAGCAGAAGCTGTCAGGACCACTATCGCTTCATCTCTGGAGGGAACGACCCGAGCCTCCGCGCGCAGGCGGCTGCCTCTGCGGAGACAGAGCCCACGAGCATCCGTCTGCTGGGACGCTCGGTTGCCTCCTCTCCGCGCGAGCGAGTGCCCGTGCGCGGGATCGCCTGCCGCGCAGGCAGCACCGGCCTCAAAGATTCTTATCAAGGCGTCTTGTTGTAATCCGAGGTGCAGTTTTAGACGAGTCGAAAGATAAGGTGCATTTCTGGAATATTGAAGAACCCTGTAGACATTCGGTGAACAGAGCCTTGTGATTGTTCCCAGCGGGGAAAGCACCGGGCTTTGGCTTCCTGGGGAATCACGGGGCGAATGGTGCTTGATGTCCACGTGGAGAGGCATGGTTTTGACTCTGTAAAAGTGGAAAAAAAACCCAAACAAAAAAAGAAAGAAAAGAAACAGAAAGAAAGGGAAAGAAAGAAATCGCATGTTCTCTCCATCACGCGGAGATGGCGGTCCGTGCTTGAGGCATTGTGGAACGTTTGCTTATTTCACCAGGTGTGAGAGGATACCAAGAAGAAACAAGCTTCCCTGAAGTATGGGTTAAAGGAAAATCGGAATCTGACAAGGTAGTCAAAAACCACCTTTCGTTAGAGGGCTGCCAAAACAAGAGGTTGAGCCAGCTGGGGACTTCAGTTCCAAAGGAGTAGAAGATGTTCGTGACGATGCAACTGCGAATGGTGGATGTGATTTTCACCATAGTAAGTTGCAGCCTTTCCCAGAAGATCTTTGGTGACTGATCTTTTGTCTAACGGTGACACGTGTCTGGATAAGGAAAAATTGGAATACATTAAATTCTGTATAGTAGCTATCATCGTTTAATAGATAACTTTTCCGGGGAGATAAATAACCTGTGTTATTTTCACAAAGAAGCGGAAAGTATTTTCTGGATGACCCATATAGGCACATTCATCAACAAGTTTTACCGTGTGTGATTTTGGCACAAGGCTGAACGCGTTTAGGTATTCGCTCATCCAGCTAATGCTCATTTGCACCAACTGACATAGAATCAGACTCCAGGGGAATAAGATTTGCTTTGATTTAGCTGAATTGCGAAGTACACTCAAGATAACGCTATTTTTTTAAACTCTGCACTGGTATGAATTCCAGAAGCTTTTACTAGAATTTCAACAGAGACACGGTAGAACTATCGCAGGTGCCCTCCTATTTGTCGTCTTTATTAGCATCATTATTCTAAGAGCATAGTTACCTGGGAAATACTGCTAATTAGGACTACCACATCGCCTCGTAGGGACTGAGGAAACCGATGCTTCCTTTCAGTAAACAGTTCGGTCGTGTCTGTCCTCGCAGCGAGTCCTCGGCTTCAAGGTCGAGAATTGTGTTTTGCAGTTGTGTTTTTGGGGCTTAGAGCTTGTCTGCCCGAGGAGGGGGTACGTGAAAAATAAGCGTGAAGTCTCTGATGTGAAAATGCATCCTGTGGCACGGCGGGGTATCGTCAACGTAAATCGTGGCGCTGAGTTCGACGGTAGGCACGTCCTGCTGGCATTTAAGAGATTACACCTCTGTCATACTGGCGCAAAGGACTGAGTACAGCAGCTAACCAACTTCCAAAGAGCTAATGAGAGGTTTTTACGAGGAAGGTTTCAGCTGATGCTGGACAAAGCTGTGAACGTCGGTGACATCTGTGTTCCTGCCACTGACCTTCCGAACTGCTCCTGGCCAAGGCAGTAGTCGCGACTCCTGGCGGGGGGGAGATGGGATGCTGCGCTGTGGAAACGGACCGCGTGCCCACCCAAAGAAGCGGCTCGCGTGCCTGGGGGCGGGAAATGCATTCTCCGTCTTTTTTACACATAGCCATCCACGAGGCTCCTTAATTCCCCTGGGTGTTGTGGGAACGTGATTCATGTGGCGTGGG
Organism: Chionis minor; assembly: GCA_013398295.1. Classification (NCBI taxonomy): domain Eukaryota; kingdom Metazoa; phylum Chordata; class Aves; order Charadriiformes; family Chionidae; genus Chionis; species Chionis minor. The sequence goes on from VZSF01008738.1 coordinate 159,211, forward strand.
GTGAGCAGGAGGAGGCGGGGGGAAGGCTGCGAGCGCTCCCCTCCCCAGGCAGCGGACCTGTGCAAGGCACGGCCAGCGCAGAAACGGCTGCCCGAACCAGAGATCGCGTCGCTTTGGGGGCTCGGGGGATTTTTTTGCACTCCTTAATTGTTTGAGTATGCATGTTTGACAGAATTTTTGGTGACTGTGCATTAATATTTGCGGGTTTCACGGAAGAAGAAATGTGTTTTGTGAAGGGATCTGTAACTGTCATTTCCAAGTCTCTTGCAAATTACACAAAATGCCTACGGTTTTGGTTTTGGGGGTTTTTTCTGACGGACTCATATGCGCACTAACAGATAGTTTGAAAAAAGGACTGGATCAGGTTATATTTAAAGCTTCACTTTGCATCCAAATAATGAACATATAAATACTGTCACATACAATTTCTCGTTTAGGTTACCAGTTTGGTTTCAGCTGTCTGAAATCAATCTTACGGGTGAAAAGAAATGAAATTTCAGGAGAAGTATTTGAGCACAGGTTTTACAGTTTTGTTTCGGTCTGTTAGAAGCCGGGCTTCCGTCAGTCATCAGATACTTAGACCTGTGCTCTCGGTTTAGCCTGTGCACACTTGGGTTTGATTCCCATTTGATGGCTTCATATGGAAATGATGCATTGGTTTCTGTTTCGAGCCCGTGAAACGCGTCACGGTTCAGTGAAGAGAGGTCAGGCAAATAAGAGGAAAACGCCCCAATTTTCCAAACGTCCAAATGAGGTGGCGCAAAGCTGCATTATTTGGGCTGTGCATTGCTCACCGCAAGAGTCTCAGGACCCACGCGGGGGTTGCTTGGAAGGCTGCCGCGGGACATGAGGGAGATGCAGACTTGAACGTGATGCAACCGGGATGTTGTCAGCGTAGAGTGAGGGACCTTCGGAGCGGGACTCGGCGCCCCTCGGCGTGTACGCATCTGCTCGTAGCTGGCTCCCAGCACGGCCAGCGCAAAGGAGAAAAATGGGTAGTCTCCATAGTGGTGAAAATAATGCGTCACAGTTTTTATGTCATGCCACTGACAGACACGTTCAGACTTTTCACCTGAAAAAGCTAAAGCAAAAACCCCCCAAACCAGCAAATGCCACCTATGGGTTTTTTTTAAAATTGGAAAATTTTCAGTTCAAACCGATTACTCTTGTGTCCGTGTTTAGCGAATGTCCTTATCTGTAGTTTACGGACTCTGTCAGTGCACCAGAAAACTCCACTTCGATGGCAAAACAGGTCTTTTTCTTCTGACTAACGTTTGCCTTCGGCTCCCGCAGCTCCTGTGGGTCAGTCTCGGGCATGGCACGTGCCTGTGCTGCAGCCTCCGCTTGTCACTGTCGCAGCAGGAAATGCTTGGCAGGTCTTGTTCTACCCAGCAAAACAGTCCTCTGGGCGTACTTCACCCGACCTCCCTGAGCGGGAACGTTGCTCCACCTTCCTCTGGCAGTTCCGTGTAGGAACGGTCCTTCTCTTTCCAACAGATTTTCCAGTAGGTTTACTGTGTGCGCAGCGCCCAGGACGTGTGCTGGCACCATCACGCATTTCTACAGTTCTCTTTGCTTATGCTGTCTCTTTGTTCAGTTTGCGTTTATTTTTAAGATGCTTTTTGGCCGTAACTGGAAGCGTAATATTTTGTACGCAGGGCGGCTTTAAATTTGCCGTACGACCAGAGACTTTGACAGCTCAGCGACATCCTAGTCATTTTGGTTCCTCTGGAAAATTAATCTTGAAAAAAGTGGCATGGCTAATAGAGTGAGCTCAGAGGAAATCCCCAGGCTCCTACTTGAACTGTTTACCATTTCCTGTGGGCCCGTGCACACGTAGGCTCAGGTGTACAAGTGCTTTCTTGCTCCAGAGCCACACTTGGCTGCACTTCCAAGTGAAATGAGGGGGGGGGGAAGTAATCTGTCTGACGCGTTTATCCTTTCGTGAATTCGAGGGCAAGAACTCAATTACAGACAGCACTCTGCTTGCCTATTACAGTGCTTATGTAAAAAATAATACATCGTTGTTAAAGGAAAATATCCCTCAACGTGACTTATTACAACAGGAATATGGAATTTATGCTATGGACGGGCCTGACGAAGATGCCGTATTTAGATTTGGATTAAGAATGAGTTCAAAATGCGTTAGTACGTTTGTCTAAAACCAGGTGGCCGGTAGGTAGGAAAGCAAGAGGGCAGCCGGGCCGTCGGTGAGGCCTTTCTGCTTTTCCTTCCTCGGCTGCGCGTTCGCGTGTTTGCTGTGTCTGCAGGGGCGCTCAACAGGGACTCCTCCAGGGGTGACTTGGGTGGGTTCCTGGTTTCGGACGAGGAGGCCTCTTGAACCACAGGTCATGTCACAATTGTAACTTTTTTTGCAAAATAGCCCGATTTCCAGAATCAAACCCCTCCTCACTGAGCTGAGGGTTTGCATGTTTATTTATGTGATGGATGGGGACGCCATGCTGGCACACCTGGGCAAGGAAGAAGTGTGTGTGTGCCACGTTGCACCTTGCTACAGCAATAGCTAGAGATAAAATGGTTTCCATCAATAAATTTCCTTTTGCTCCCATGCACCCTCACTCCGGCTGTCAGTAAAAGGCAATGCTGGGCCAAAATGTGTGGCCTGTAATGTACAGTAGTTATCACGGAGAAATGGAAGCACAGATATTAGCTTCACTTCTGTCCTTTTGTGGGTGTGTTTCAGAAAGTTACGTGTCCTTACCCTAGCTGCTATTCATAGGAGCTGTGAACTGCTGGGCATTTTTCTCACCAAAATCCTTTTCAAGCTATCATAGTACTCTCCTTATAAACTTCAGTGGCGTGTCAGCTGGAGCGTTACGTTGATTTAAGAGTTAGCGATTTAACTAGAATCAGAGAATGCGTTTTGGACTCTGAACTTGGAGTCCGGATGGGTTGGAAGTTGCAGAAGTTGGCCTGATCCGTGATCTATAGGTGTTTAGAAGATGCTGAACAACGATTTTTGAGGAGCAGTGTAAACAAAGTATGTTTATCTTAGCAATTCTTTGATGTGAAAATCTATTCAGAAGGTGCCAGGGCACTATCAGAGAACATCATCAAGAACATCCCGATGTGTAATTCCGCAGGAGGCATTTCCTGCTTGTACTCCACGAGATCACACCTTGTCTGTTGTACTTCTGGGAATGCCTGTCAGGGTACAGGGGCGAAAGAGCTTTTCAAAGAGCTCAAGAGGTCCTTAGCAGAAAGGAAGCCAGGATCAGGCACGTTGCTCCGAGCAGACTCTGTCAGGCTCAACGTGGGGCAAACTTTCACACAGTCGGAAGCGTGGCCCCAACCTGCTCGAACCAAACAGATTTCTGACACATCTGGCTGTTCCGGTGCTTTACTGTGAATATTTATGCTTAAGTATCAGGCAACTCAAACCACAAAAGAAGTGGTTATTCTTTCTTAACAGAATAACTGCCCTTCCAAAATATATTGGCCTCGATATCAGGCGATACATGCCCGATTTCCACTTTGTCCTACTTCGTTAATCTCTCACATCTCTTGGCTCGCTCTGTGGAGCTCCTGACATAAACAGCGGCTCCTAAAATTTTCGCTGTTTTTTACACTACTGCTGATTCTTCAGCTGAGACTTCAAATGCTGTATTTCTCACATGAAATAATAGCGTACACTGAGCAACAAGTGGGTTGTGATTTTGGATGAGAAATAGAAGCAAAGTCAAAATGATCCATCGGGAACGAACGGTGCCGGTGACGGGAGGGGAAAGGGACGCGTGGGAAGTGCACTACATGGTTTCTGATGCGCTTCCATGAGCTATTGCCCCTTCGTAAATGCTTGTGATTAAATGAGCTACTTCTTAAGCTGGAGCTTGGGATATCTCTTGCCTGCTTGTCTTGTCAGATGTATAGTTTTTACTTCAAGCTGTATTTCGTGCTGAAGTGATTGACTGAGGAGTTTGACTGATACAAGCAAGCAGGATGTGCCTTGGCAGTCCTGTTGACAGGGAGACTTAAGCGGAGTTACCAGTGGGATTTCATTAGAAATGCAGATAGATAATGTTATCGGGAAGATTTCTGGTTTACTTATGCTTTTTCCATATAAGGGATAGACAGCACAAGGCAGCTGAGGAAGATGTCAAATGCGTGGTGTTCGCGCAGGCCGAATGCATCGTTTCATCCATGCGAACAGCGCGGGGATGAAGCACGTTGATGGAGCTTGGTCAGCACAGGTTTCTCATCGTGATTTAGCTGTTGCCCAACGAGTCCCTCACATTAATTCAAGTTTCCAAGCTGTCCTTTTCAGGCCCGAAGGTTATTGGCTTCTTTGTCGGAAATCCGAGGGTTTCATTAATCAGTGCTGTAGGTGCTGGGGCTACCACAAAACTGTGAAGCCTGGCATAGTTGTATCTCCTTTCAGGTCCCCAGTGGACTGTGAAGAGAGCCTGGAAAATTCATAAAATTAAAGAAGGAAGTCAGAAAATGGGAACGATGCTATGCAAATACCACTCTCGGTCCAGGATCCGATTTCCTGTTCTCTAGATCAAGTGGATAACTAGGAAACGCCAACAAAAGTTACCAACACAGAAATGGAGCCACAGCGTGACAGAGAAGCAAGGGAGAACGAGGGATTTTCAGACGAGGTAGAGGCGCGGGAGAGAGGGACGGATCTGTGCATCAGCGTGGGAGGAATCACCGAGGGCGACGCGTCTCTGGGGCTGCGCGCCTGCTGCGCCCTGGGTTTGCACCGAGGTGGGCAGCCGGACGTACGGTGACCGCTAACCGAGCCTGAGGAACGAGGTTGTACTTGACTCAATGAATCGTGAAAGCGATCAGGAAGGACGGCTGTGGTGTAATTTGTGGAGGGAGGTTGTGGGGGTCTCTTCCTTGGTGTATTTCAAAGCCTGTTTTCTCCCAAGAAGCCCGTCTCTCTGCGGCTGCTAGAGGCTGGGCGCTTGATGGGGAGACTTAGTCACTTAAAGATTTGTTCCGTGTATTTAAAGGACTAATACAGGGTGACATCTCTCTCTTCTCTTTCCCTTCTTTCTTCCCTCTCCAGTCATGTCTCTTTTTCCATGGAGCAACAGCAGGAATTCCATGGAGTCGTAGGTAATGATTTCTGTCCTAGTGACACTGATGTTTAATTAACGCGAGGCTTTGGGTATCCTGCAGCGCTCTGCTGCTCTGGTAGAGGAGCCAAACAGAAGCACAGCAGTGCGGTTTCCTCCAGCTTTGATGCTGGAGCTCTGCCGCCTTTGGAAGAACCTCTGAGGAAATCATCGAGACGTGAAGGGGAAACCCTCAGAACCAAGTCCTCTGGAGAGGACTTGCCACTGCCTTCCTCACTCCCCTTCCAGAGAGGAATTCGCTTTCCATTTCGGCAGCGAAACCCGTTGGCAGCACAACACACGCTGCAGTTTTTGATCGTAGCTTGCCTAGAAGTACACGTTCTGGGGAGGTGGAGTGCTCCGATCTGGACGGGGGCAGGAAATATTTGTGGAAGATATCTGAAAGTAAATAACGTACAACACCGAGATAGATATGACAGATTTTGTGCCTGGCGCACTTCAGCTCCGGCTGCGCCGCCGGGACGAGCAAGGGGACGGTTCAGCGGTGCCAGTTGCACAGTCTCGGCTGAGCCTCCCCTGACGCCAGGGGCGAGTTGTGGTGCGCGCGGTTCCTCGGAAAAACCTCATTTTGCCTTCCCAGGGCAGCAGGGTGCGGGGCTGCTGTCAGCAGCTGAGGCTCCGTGTCGCCCTCGCCCCCTGGGCTTTCCCAGCCCGGTGGCAGGAAGGGTCAGCGGCAGGGCTTGGGACGGAGCTGGTCGGCCGCAGGAGAGAGTCCAGCTGGAGTCTTTGGATGCGACCGCTGGACTTCGATCTCCTCAGTCCCGTGCAAGTCCCGGATGCTCTGTGGTTCTAGAAGAGCTGTTACTGCATCCCAGAGGCCACGGAATGCCAGCGGGGGTGATGCCTGTCGGGCGTACTGACTTGGGTGTGGGGAGCAATCCCCGCAAGCGTTCGTCTCGTGGGTCCTCAGGGGGCTGTGACCATGCCCGTCGCAGGAGGGCTGGAGGTCCTGCGTAGAAAGGGCCACCTCGCACTGCTTGGTCTGTTGGCAGATTGACCGAACAGATGCTTACAACGCTAGGAGAAAAGGTAAGCAGATCGTGGCCTCCTTAAGTCTTCAGGTGCGACAGGCGTGAGGGTGTTGGCGTACGGTAGAAGCGGTGGGCCAAAGCGTTTGCCTGAAATTAGCCTTCAGGGTAACGTTGGCCCTCCTTCAGGGCGTGAAGTCACCAGCAGACTTGCCAGAGAAGTTTAAGCCTCAACCTTATTTCCAATGCCCCGTCTTTAGCCTAAGGCTGCAACCGCGATAGAAGTCACCTCTTGCACTTTGGGCGCCCTTCGTGATGCCGGTGTTCAGTTTTCTTTGTTTTTCCTTTGTCAAGTGAATAACTACTGAGGAAGGAAAAGTCTCCAGCCTGCCAGCCCCATGCGCTGCACATGTAAGTCATTAAAGATGTGACTGTCAAGCATCTCCTCTGTATGACAGATCTGGGACCAAATGCGTGTGAGTCCATGGAATAAGCTTGATTCAGTCAACCAAAATTATAGCTTAGCTGTAGTTTTCCCTTTTTTATTGATGGCAGAGTTTTAATGTGGTCACAGTACGTAGTCACATGATTTACAATCAAATGGATTAACCGCTGACTTATGCTTCACATAAGCCTTATAAATCCACGTGCATACCTTCCAGATGCTAGGCAGAGAGCAGCGAGACATCTTTAAGATACATTAGCGAGGCTATTTTCCGATAGAAAATATACACGTGGGACTACATCCCACTGACATGGTATTTTAGGAGAAATTACAGCAAAGATGTGCTTGACAAGGCCCGATAGCTATTCATAGGCAGTTCTGTCGAATTTGGGGTAAACACGTCTTTTCCTTTTTTTTTCCCCCTTCCAACCACATTTGCCGCAGTATTCTTCTGGTTAATTGCGGGCTGCCGAAGCTTTGCGTGAAGACATCTGCACAGTGGCACCACCCTGTAATTACATGGGAAGGGATCTCGGTCTCGTGATTTTGCTGGTAGATGTACTTGTCCGGCGTTCTGGACGCGGCAGCAGGGACACGGCGTCTGCACCAGCCCGGGCTGCAGCGGGAGTTGGGTCAAACAAATCCACGGACCGAGAAACTGGGGGCCGCTTGCTGCAGGAATACAGGGAAGAGCTTTCCCTGGCCCCTTGAAGCCTCTGGAAGGGAGGCTGTGCCAGCCAGACCCTTCAGAGCTTTTGCCACAAAGACGTTTTTAAATCGACCATTGCTGATGCAAATGGCATTCGCTTCACTCCTGCCCTCGGCGGCACGTTGTCGGTGTGTGGGCATCCGTCCAGCCCCTGCTGCCATTTGCCTCTTTAGGCTTCTCAGGGACTTACCACTTTTCCGGAGCCTGTCTGCTCTGCACGACGGTGCCACACGGCAGCTCGCGGTGTTAACCGGGCACATGGGTTTGCCACGCTGGCGTGGTGCTGGCCGGAGTAGAGTGTGTGTTTAAACTGGCGTTAATGGCCCTGCACCAGTCAGCAAGGGTTAGGTGAGGAAGCCTGGTTTGCTTTCACCGTATGAGGAGTCGTTCCTGGGGTAATTAAGTCGTCTGTCAAATAGACCTCAGCTGTAAAACACAGGGGTGGGTAGCAATGGAGTTCCTGAGGTGCCCCTCGACTGGAAGAGCTGTGGGTGTCTGAGCGTGGCCTGACTTCGACACGGAGAGGAATCTGCCGGGTGGTTTTTCGGAAGCCTCGCACCAAACCCAGGGAAGATCGGGGTACGAGGTGTTGCTTGGGATGTAATTTTCACGGTATGTGGTATTTACGGATTCCACCGGTGAGTGGATGAGGAACAGTTGACCCTCGAAATGAAGACTTAACCTGAGCGCTAAGCATGCTGAGAGGCTTTTGCACGTCTGGTGCGGTTCTAACGCCAGTTCCCGAGTAGCCGGTGCCGTGTGCTCTCCCACCTGGGTGGAAAAGGGCACCCGCGGAGCTCAACGCGGGCAGCTTCAATTCAGAAGTGGGATTGCCATCTCCAGGTCAGTAATTAGGGTGCGCTCAGGTTTTTTAACTTGGTTTTTGTTTTCAGCATGAGCTTTTGAGGTGCTTGGTCTGTTGAGGCTGTTTTTTTTCAATCCCAGTCGGTACCTTTCTGTTGATTATTCGTTCCGTAATTGTGCCCCCTGTGAGGGATTCTGCCTTTTGACTGTTTTCCTGGCGCCCGTTTGGCCTGATGCTTTGGTTTCTCTGCTCTCATGACAGAAGCAGGTGAATTTCAGTGGCCTTGAAAGTGACTGAAGTTTATTTTTTAAATATAGGCTTTACATAACTAAAACCCTTATTAGCGGGAACGCTAAGAGAGCAGCTAACTTCCCTGAAAGCCAGCTTTGCTGGCAGATGCCGTCCTCAGAATATGTCTGCAGTTGCTGAGAGCGGAGGTGGATCGGGGTGCTCTGCCTGGTGAAGTTTGCAAACTTGTGAGTCCTTTCCGAGCCGAGCACTGCCCCGCGTCCCTGCAGAGCCCCGAGCGCGGGGGCCCTGCCCCGTCCCCTGCCTGGAAGCTGGGTAACGAATCTGTAAGCCATCCTACGCAAAAGTCAGAAATTCTCCCCGGTCTCTTCCAGCAGTGCCAGCGTTAAGTACACGCAGGGTATACAGCTGAGGTTCGAGCCCTGAGGCTGCCAAGCGGATTTTATGAACGTTTCAGTAAACAGCATTTTAAAACAAAAAAAAAAAAAAAAGGAAGTCTGGGAACGGCGAGTTCAGTTCAACGGTTGGAGGCATGACATTCGTTACAGTCAAGTCTGTTCAAATATCCTTGACAAATACCAGGAAAGAGCGTTCTTTAGACAGGTGGGTTGTTTTAAAAGGTCNTCCCCCGCCCGCCCGTCATGGAAAAGGCGGTGGAACCAGAGAGGAGCCTTTGAGAAGTCTCCCCGCCTGAGCAGACCCTGTGGAGTCAGGCAGTCGTACATCAAACCCTGTATTTCGTTAGGATTTCAAAATGAGCGGCCCAATTGACTTCTGTGCCTGGTGACAGGAAAAAATGAGTATGCTTTTTTATCACCAAAAGCATCTAAATTTTCATAGATTAAAAGCGAGGCGCTTTGGCTTTGCCTTGATTTTACTTCTTGTCCTTTCTTTCTCCTTCTAGTTCATTTTGGTGGTGTTTTTCCACACCCCCCCCCCCCCCCCCCCC
>VZSF01008738.1:168943-223253 GCA_013398295.1 Chionis minor
GCGGGACAAGGCCGTGCGGGGATGCCGTCAGCTTTAGGAAGACGTGCTGTGCTTTGGCCTTCCTTTTTCTTGTCTGTTTTTCCCCCCCCCCCCCCCCCCCCCCCGTTGTAAAGACTTCGAGGACTTTGGTGGATGTTTGAGTGGCTTTTTAAGTTTTGCGCAGCTCTCCAGGGCCGGGGATCTTAGTTTTGTTTTGATAGACCTTGCAACGCTGGTTTTTAACTGTATTGTATAAACCCCGAGCCATCATTGAGTGCTTGTTCTATCTGGCAGGAATTTTTGCAGTGGTCCTTTAGGTCTCATAACTTAAGGAGAGTCGAAATGTGCATGTGCTCGCATAGCAAATGTTCGTGAACCCCTCAGCAGCTACTAGAAGCTGCTGTCATCAGACCTGGAGTCTGGCCCTCCTGGGTTTTGTAGCAGAGTACGTTCCTCCTGTGGTTTTTGATTTCTGCTTGCTCTCTCCTTCACCTTTCTTGCCTCTCCTCGGTTTCACCAGAGCTGGCATCAAGACAAGTGACGCTTCATCGGTTGTAGTAAACGTACCCGTTTGTACCCTGGTGTGAATAAATTCAGGCAAGAGCTCGTTCAGCTCCTTTTGGAGAAGAAGGTGGCTGTAGACGTTAGCGCCGGTCGGCTCCTCTGCACCTGCCAACATCAGCGAGGTTTCCGGCTGCCCGAAGGGCCAAGGGCTGGTAAGGGGAGGACTCAGAAAAGCAAACACTTGCTTGTGTCAGCAGGATCCCTGCCTTGCAGTTGTTGTTATGGAAGTAAAGAGGACCCCAGTGCCGGGGGGGCGTGTGGATTCCTTTCAGGCGTTGCCCGTCAAGAGGAAGGCTGTGAATTTCTGTGCAACTTGTTGCTTTTTATTTAAGGTGTCTGTTGATTCCCGTGTAGCTGGGTAGTCTGGAGCAAAATAAGGACTTTCTGGCATTATAGTGAATTGGGTATATGTATCTCCTCAGGGGAGGGCTTTTCTAGATAACGGTCTCTCGACACAAATCACGCTGGGGGGTCGCTGCGGAAGAGTCCGGCGTGGCCCCGTCCCTGTGGTTTGCCTCAATGGCTGGAGCTGTAGGTTGTCAGAACACCGCGTTTGCCAAGGCAGTGGGACATCCTGGGGTGAGCACGGGTTACGTTTGTTGAGAACAGAATAACGCTGAGCTTTGTGCATTTGCTGGCCAGGACGGACTCCGTGTCTTGCGAGACAGAGCCCTGGCTGGGGGGGGACACTGAGGTGGTGCGTGTCCGGCCGGAGCCCCGCGTGGTGCCCGGGCTGCCGCCGCACTTCCCGCCGTGCCAGCAGGGAGGTCTGTCCTGCTGGAATTTCCCAGGCTGTTCTCAACAGCCCGTCTGCGTGACCGTCCCTCGGCGACGGTCCCCAGGCCTGCCACCGGCGTGCCCCCGCCCCGTCCGCACCGCCAGCTCCCTCGGCCGCCTGCGAAACTGCGGCTGTGGCTGGAGTTGAGCTGTGCCTCCCATCCCAAGGCTACGTGCGAGTCCCCTTTTATAATCCCCCCGAGGGAAAAAAAAAGTGTAACTGCAAGAGGTTCGGCAGCCATTATCAGCCCCAAAGGGGTGGGCAGCGCAGACCGTGGTTTACTCTTAGGTCAGTGGAAAATAGGAAAAGGTTTGGAATTTGGAAAGTTATTTGCTTATATTTTTCCATGTAATTGTGAGAGGTCTTCTCTCTTCCCCCCTCCCCCCCTCTGTCAAAAGAAGACGAAAACAAAAAACCAAAACAACCCCCCGAGTTCAAAGCCATGCAAATGAATCCTCTACTATTTTCACAGTAACTTTTCTCCGCTGGAAAACAAATTATATAAACAGACTTCTAAAAAGAACACCCCTCAGAACTGGGCAGAGGAAGTGTTCCTCCGGTACGGCGTGAAGTACAGAGGCAGCACACCTGCCTGCAGCTGGTTCCCCGGCCACGCGCGTCTGCGCAGCCCCAGCTGTGTGAAGTCAAGTCCAAGTCAAACAAGCAGCAGTTTTTAAGTAGCACCTGAAGAGGAACGAGGCCAGGCCTTGCCAGCAAAGTCCCGGCCCCTCAAGGCTCCTGCTGCACAGGCTTTATTTTCCTTTCCCCGGCCCGTTTGCACAGAGCTGTTGGTGATGGCCCGGCCCGCCTCCCTGCGCGCAGCGATTCGCGGCTGACACCCCGGGACACCTGCAGGTCCCGAACACTGCGGGACTGTTCCCGCCCAGCACCCGCGGGGCCGGGCGCCACGGGGAGACTTCTCCTGGCAGGGACGGAGAGAAAGTCGAGCGGGACAGGTCTGGGGCCCCGAAAGGTTTCTTGGCCAATCCATAGAAAATATGCGATTTTTAGCTTGCGGGGTTTTTCCTTTCCGTCAGAGGAAGAACAAGGATGACCCAGATGCCAGTACAGGAGCCCTCTGTGCAGCCCTGCTGCTGCCTCGGGGGCAGGCTAGTCTGTGGAGGGTCCCCTGGGGGCAATATTTGGGCAGGCTTTGAGCAGTCCCTTTCACCCACTTTAAGGCATACCCTTATTATTCTAGTTTCTCATGCCTCACCACTTACTTATTCGTAAATCAGGGGTTTGCCAGGGAAAATACTTTGATGCCCTTCTGAGGGAGCAGGTACGTGGAGAGCAAGCTGAAAAAAAAAATCCCCCTCAAAAACCCTTACGCGGTATTTGTGGACTTCTGAAAGTTGAGATTCTTGGCAAAAAAGGCTGCATTTCCTCTCACATACTTTCCAGTCCAAAATCTTTTGTTAGTTTGTCTAATGGTGTACATGTCTAATAACCAGACAGCTTGCATATGCCTTGGCAAGATAAATAGAAATGTACGTTTTCAGTGAATCAGCTAGGAAAGAGACTTGAATTTGTACGTTTCTTTCTGCGCGTTGGTTTGCTGCAGTACCGTGGGTGAGCGACAAACCTGCCCTCGCTTCTGCGAGCTCTGAACTGTCCGTATGTTGGGCTGCACTTGCAATAGCTTCTGCTGCCTGACACGCAACGCATCCTTTAGCTCACAGCGAAGCGAGTAATCACAAAAACCTAACAGCCTAGTTTTGGAAACCCTGGTTTTGGAAAGGCTTGAGCTGCGGTGTGGTGGGGCTCAGGGTACGGCGTGGGGGAAGCAGCGTTACGCAGCTGCCCGGTTGTGCTGTTCCCGGACACCTATTGCCGGTCCCTTCAGGGACAGGAACGGATTTTGGGGGGCTGCAGCCTGCCAGTTCGCTGCCTTCGTGCCCCAAGGACAGAGCTTCAGCCGCATCAGAGCGCTGCCTCTACCCCCAGCCAGCAAGTCCCCGTTCACAAGTGGTGTTTTGCCTTCGTGCACCCTTGTGACAGACGGACTGCGGAACCGGGGCTTGTAAAGACTGGGTAGGGTGCCCTCATCGTTAGCGTTCGGTTCTCTGGGGTTTGGTGTAGACAGACAGGGTACAGAATAAGGTCATTTCTGTGGTGTACGTGAACGTGTCGTGTGGCTGTGGTAGTCTCGGTCCGGGCAGGGTGCCCTTCCTGACCTTTCCAGACCTGGCTATTGCTATTCCCTTGCAAGCTGCAGAGATCGGTGTTGCCGTCAAAAACGGGGAGCCCGGGGCCTTGCCAGACCTGTTGCTCACGTGTAACGGGGTTGTCTCGGCTTCCCGACCCTTACTGTGGCTTTTGACGGGCTCCCGCACAGCCTTGTGTCCCGCTAACAGCATCTCTGCCTGCCCCGCGGCGCCCTGCAGCCCGGAGGGGGCCGGAGCGGGTGTCACGGGCTGCTGCGGCTCCGTGCTCAGCGGGATCGCTGCCTGGGCATCTTCCAGGACTAAGGACGCTTCCTCACGTGTCTTCGGGAGCGCTTGGACGGTACGAGTCAGCCAGCTTTCCTTCCGGTGACTCTTGAGTTGAGACTGTTGCTTTCTGCTGGGGATGCTCGAGGTTTCACATCAAGGTTACTATTACGGTAGAGCATCAGCTGTCGTGATGAATTGGAATACGTGTGCGTGTGTGTGTGTTGACGTGCAAGAACCACTGACTTGCTACTGACAGTAAAACGTGGGGCTACCAAACACACTCTTGAAGTGAAATGAGAGGAGAAGCTAGTGGTGCTTTTTCCCTTCTGGTTTGTTTCGTTGCTAAACTAATGTTGGCACTGAAATGCCAAAAAAAAAAAAAAAAAAAAGCCATTTAGCTGAGAAAAACAAGAACTGGTGAAAGTTTAATACAAGCAGAGCTCAGCAACGGGGCGAATACTGCAGCGAAAATGGTGAAACCATCCAGGAATTTTAGTAGATTTCACTAGGGACTTACCTGCAAGGCAGTTAGTTTTACCAAAATAAGTTTCAAGGGTGCTATTTTAAAAGAGTGAAATGTCGAGGAAGGTTTTGATTGACAAAGGATCCTTTTTGTGAAGTTTTCCCTGTTCTTTAAAGAGTCTTTTTCCAGACTTTTTCCCCTGCAAGGCCATCCTTCATCCTGCCGTGCAGCTGGATGCCACGGAAAAATTGTGCACAAGGACTGGGAAGGGGCATTTGGAAGAAGCACGCGGGAACTCCATTTCTGTAGCAGGCATAAAGGGTTACCTGAGCGGCCAGAAACCCCTGTTTTTCATTTCGCCTCCTGTGGGATGGCGCTGGTCACGGCGTGGTGATACTCGACGTCCTGCCGCGGTGCGCAGCGAGGCTCAGCGGAGTCGCGCTCTCGGACACCACCTTCCTGGAGAACGGGGGTTCAGAAAGATGGTGTTTGTCTGAGAGAGCGTCAACGGCCTGAGGTGGCGGCTCTTCGGGGCGTTCTTGGGTGTTCTCCCCTCAGCTTTCACTCTCCGTGTTCCAAGGTGGAGTTTGGCTTCGGCTTTGTGTTTCTGAGTTTACTAAAAGGCTCGCAGTTCTTCGGTAGCTTTAAAGAGAAGCTTGCTTTCCAAAAAGGCTTCAGGAAGCATCCGCAGTTCTCTTTTTTGATAGGTCTTGGAAAAAAAGCAACCCCCCTCTCCCCAGTCGTACGCTTACATTCAGGTGGGGGGCACTGGCTTTTCTTTCTGCTGGGTGGTTGGTTGGTTGGTTGGTTTGTTTCTTGTTTCTTCTTGTTTTCCTTTAATTCTCCTCCCCACCTTTCCCTACATGCAGACAATTGTCTCGATACTTCTGCTGCTTTTCTCCTTACATTTCTTCATTCTGCTCACAGCATTACCTGCTGCAACTGTCCCTTGTCGACCCGGGGAGCGATTGCTCCTCTGCCAAGAAAACACGCCTTGTTCCACACGGGCGGGACCCAAAGGCTGCGGCCGCCTTCTCGATGCTAACGCGACTTCTTATGTCTGTCTGAGCAAATTTTAGGTTCTGTGTGCATTTCTGTTTTTAATAAGCGCCTTTATTTTAATGCTAACAGAATTAATCTAAACTCACACTCGCAGCAGGCTGTTCCCAGCCAGAATATTGTTTTCAAACTGAGGCAACACCCTGTTTACATAGATAAGCAAATTCACAGTCCGCAGAGCTTCTTCCAGTCGGAGCAGCTGCCGAATACCTAACAGTAAGGGACTGGAAAGCACATGTTTCACATACATAGCAAACATTTCTTCTTCTGAAGGGTAACCAGACTCTTTGACTCTTTTTTTTTTTTTTTTCCCTTTTTTTTTTTTTTTTTTTTTTTTTTTTTTTTTTTTTTTTTTTTTTTTCTCCTGAAGAGTTGAAAGCTAGAACATCTGCTTCTTGGCCAGCCATTCTTTCCCACAAACGCTGCTTCCCAGGTTCAAGAAAAAGCTCGGTTTAGCTTATTAGACGTGTGTGCATGCGTCTCGCTGCCTGTGTTTCTGAAAAATGCCCAGAACCACACCAGGGGAACGCAGGGAACTCTTCAGCAAGGCCAAGTCTGTTGCAGACCCGCGGCCCGTGCACCGGCCCCGTGGCAGCCGGACGGTGGGGCCGTGCTGTCCGGAGGCTGAGGGTGGGCGAGACGGGGTTCCTGCCCGCCTCCGCAAGGGCTCCGCGTCCGAGTAGCCAGCGGCGGCTCGCGGGCCATCCCAGCTGGACGATGAAAGTAGTGGGCGCTCGCAGTCTCAGCTTGTCCAAGAATTCTGCCCCGGTGACAAAGAAACACGTTTTCCGTATCTCGGTTGCTCATTTAAGTTCTTGTAATAAGCCGGAGGCTTTTCTTACCTCCTCAAAATGCAAAGGTCATTGGGGAGTGGGAAGAAATGGGGGTAGAGGCTGCACACAGCAGAGCTGGGGCCGGATCCGGACCCGAGTCGCTCCAGGTGGGAGCAGCCGCTCTCCCGGCACGTGTCTCTGGGGCGCCGCTGCCTCAAGCGTCCCCCGAGTGCGCGTCTGATGCCCTCGCTCTGCCTGGCACGGCGACGCGCAGAATGCAGGCGGTGCTGAAAAAAATCCGTAATTCCTTCCGCACGGCAGTCCTCTGCCCATTCCAGCGAAAGCCTCACGTTGTCTGACAACTGGAGTGCTGGGTCCAGAGTAATAATTCCAGCAGCTGCGTGTCTGCTCTGGGTCACCCTGCAACACCAGCATCAGCTGGGTCTCTGTGACCACGGAGGAGTTCCACCGTCTGTGCAAGGTCCAGCACCTGTTGCTGGGTGTTACGGCACAGGTTTTGTCTCCGTGCGTGCTCTGGTGTCCCAGGTTAGCAGCAGGCAGCGCTCCCTGCGGCTGGAACCCACGTTTTAGGTGCTGAACAGGGAAAGAGCATAGAGGTGCTACCTAACTCCTGTGGCCAGAGCTTGAAGGTACTTTTAAGTAAAGAAGAAAACCCAAGGCAAACATAAATTTTATATTTGTGTGAGCATGTGTAAGGATATCTTCTTTTCTCTTTTTTCTTCTCTCTTTTTTCTTTTTTTTAAATTTGCATTTACCTTTAGACTACATCCTGCTTATTTTGGATAGCCGAGAAGGAAGCAGACTAAAGGCTGCTGTCACCCTGCGCTTACTCTCTAAGCCCTTGGTTTTTCTCCCTTTGTACGGTAAGAGGCAGGTAAAAGCTGCATGTTTTCCAAAAGCCCGCCTGGCATTTTTGAGCACAGGAGAAGGAAACTGGAGTAATTTCAGACACGTTACAAGTTTTAGAAACGTTTCAAAGTTAGCTATATGTAAGAGAAAGGTATTTCCAGATGAAAATAGGGGAGTGCGCACAAAAGCCCATTCTAGGCTTGCTTCAGCGGTGGTTCAGTCTCTCTACTAAAAGTCACCGTATTTCTGCTGCACTCTGTCCCCTGCATCCGAAATGAAATTGCGCAGAAGGTAAATCCCAACCTGTAAGCCTGTGTTTTATGCTGCTTTCACTCCCAGCTAGCCAAAAGAACAGGTCAGCAATTTATTCCTACTTGCAAAGCAGAACAGCATCTGGTTTAAAGATACAGCGGTGAGGTCCCTTCTCTGACTACTGTTGCCCACTGGTATTTCTATTAGATGTAATGTGATCTGCAGGTGGCAAATAAGGCCAAACACTGTGCAACAAAAATAAATCGCTACTCATTAAAAATACATTTCAACTGGTAATGTCTTTTACGCCTGTCCCTTTCAGCCTAATGGGGCTTGTTCCCCTGTGTCCCCACCTGTGATATTGTCCACACGAAAAGAGCGTCCTCGGTGAATTAATAATTGACTCCTA
Organism: Chionis minor; assembly: GCA_013398295.1. Classification (NCBI taxonomy): domain Eukaryota; kingdom Metazoa; phylum Chordata; class Aves; order Charadriiformes; family Chionidae; genus Chionis; species Chionis minor. Next base: position 176,526 of record VZSF01008738.1, read on the forward strand.
AATATTGTCTGTCTTTACTTTCACGTCATCCGCCTTCAGTCTGGCGTGCTATTAAAGGACTCGCATTACGAGACTCTTTCACCAGACAGCAGGGCTGGTCTCTTCATATTCCCGTGCCTTCGTTCTTCTCGGTGCACGGCACTCGAGCACATCTGCATGGCAATAATTTCAAAGAAAGCTGAATCACGGTGTGCTCCGGTTCATCTGCCATCTCGTAGGTCCCGGTCCAGCAAAGCCCTTGGACGCAGTTAAAGACCGGCTGTAATTCGTGCGCAGGACATGCCCGCAAACGGCGCTGAGGAGGTGCTGAAAGAAAAGCCTGTGCTAAAATGTTTTCTTTCAGAGCAGGAACGTTCTGCCGTAAGGATGGAGGAAAGGCAGGAGTTTCGGGAGAGCCAGAAATTTTCCTAAGACAATTGACACTCATACCTTTAAATCCCTAAGAAGTACCTGTCGTTTTTCCCCCTCCCAGGGATATTGGTTGGTCTTAGAAGGAACGTTAGCTCTCACCGTACGCTTGGCTAACGTAAAAAAAGATCTGGGCTCTGGCGAGCTCATTTGCAGCATCACCTTAAGAAAACGGGCAGGCGGCCTTCTGGTACGTTGGTAATGATCACAGGTTCGAGGTCTCTCTGGGAAGGCCTGTCTGCATCGACAGCTGTCGTGTGATGCGCAGCGGCAGCCTCGGGCCGCAGCTGGGACTGGCCCCGCAGCGCGGCCGCGCAGGGCGATGCTCGCAGCAGCTCCTCCGAGGGGAGAGCGGGGCACGGGGGAGCCCTGCCTGGCAGCTCCCTTGGTTCCACCCCGGTGCTCTAAGCAGAGGGAAAGGATATCCTTCAGGCGTGGAGCATTTCAGAGAGACAGATTTAGCTTACTGTGAGGAATGCAATTCTTTCTGGTAATGTTAACAAAATAGCAAAAAAAATGCAAGCAAATTCTGCTGCAAGCCTGATCAGCGCTCGCCGGTGTCAGTGGAAGCAGGTCTTCCGTCTTGGAACGCCGAACCCGTCTCACGATGCATACCAATATGCCCCAAATGAGGGGCAAGTCCTGGCGATTAGGTGTCCACGGCAAGGTCTGGTTAGGAATCAAAACCAGTTTTAGGAAACATGTTTCAATGCATGAAAGTAACGTTGGTAGGAGTGAATCACAGGCAGGTGATGTTTGTTATTTTTCTTACGACTTAGAAGTTCACAAGTGGAAGCAGACCCCAGCGTATTTTCTCAGATACGGTCTGGAAATTGTGCGGAGAATGGTCTGTGTCCTTTAAAGATAAAGGTGGAAGGCCTTTGTGGTTGCGCAAGGCAGCCTTTTAAAGCAAATTGTTTTAGTAGCTTTTGAAGAACACTCTTCAAAACCCAGGGAAAAAAAACAGTACCCAAATCAGTCCAGTTACGGGCCAGACTCTTACCCAGCCTAATGCTGGCACTGTATAAACACACCGTAAGGAGGAGGTGAACCTAACCCGTGCCTCTTTTAAAATCCTTTTATACTCCTGCAACTGTATATAGTGGCATCAATGCATGAGAGAATCGAGTCGGCCGTGTTTACAAATGATGGCCGAAGAAAGGCTGTGTTTGTATTTTTCCTGCCTGAACAGCTCTTTTGGCTTTCCTTATTTATTTATTTGTTGATTTATTGGATTTGGAGCACGACACAAAGATCACACACTTGCGTTTCGTTGGTTTGAATGAGTCCGATGAACCAGTTCTCAGGCTGCTCTTCGAAGTACAAGTTCACGCAGGAGGCTGGAGTGGATCTGCACGATGGATCGGGTGTGCGCCATGAAGTAGGCGGCCCGCCCTGTGCATACAATATTGGTCGATATATGGATTTATATGAAGGAGTGTGTACCGTGGTGTGCGGCTTGCAAAAGCGTAGTTTAGGTTTGATACGGAAAGATTCCACAATTATTATCCAAATTAACTGAACTTCTATTATTTGGCGGGGGGGCAATAAAAACGCAAGTATGGAACTACAAGTCAAAAGCCTCAGTGCTTCAAGTTCCTACCTGTGCTGGAAGTACTAAAAGTGGATCTTCTTTGCATGTTGGTCCCCATCTAACTGTCCTAACGTACTTCCAATGTTTCTAACAGATAACATAGGAACTGGTTTTGGGCTGGGTGAAGCCTGTGCAAATTTTACTTGATTTTGACGATCGCTGGGTGGGAGAAACACGTTTAATGCGATGTCTGGTAGGGCTGCGCATGAAAATGCAAACAGGGATGGCAGCAGAATTGTGGTATTATTCCACGCAGTTAAGAAGATAGACAGAAGTCTGGATGAATTGGCTGTGCACAGTGGTTTGTTGGGTTTCTCTAGTCTGATTTGAAGTACGACAGGTTGGTATTCGTGTTTTCCCAGGATCCCATACGTGCACTCCTGAAGAAAGCACCCCCGTATTTGGCATAGCCCATCCTTATAAATGCAGCTCCTCATAAACGTTCTGCTTTTGTCTGTAGGAAGCAGCAGCTGCAGACGGTGTCAGAACAGTCAGGGCACTGGCATCCCTCAATATTTGTCTGCTGTAAGAACGTATCACTGGAGATGGGAGTGAGAAAGATAAGCAGGGAAATGTAAGGTCCCGTTCTGTTCCAAATGATGGTTTGCCGATCTTTAATTTTATCCGCTGCCTCAGCTTCTCCTTCACAGACAGATTTACAATTATCGCCTCTAAAAATGCTACGTCGCCCTTCTCTGTGGGTTTAAACCTCCCTTTGTGCCACCTGTGAAGAGTTAGAGCTTTTTTCACGTAACCTCCTTGAACTTGGATGTGCGGGATGGGAATTTGGCAGAATCCTAGCTGGCAAGAGGCGGCCGTCAGAGCAGTTCCAGTAGCCGTCCTCTCACCTGCTAATACTCCTTGGACCACTGGCCTTGAGCGCGGCTCTCCCGCTGCCGTTACTTTTCAGTCAAGAGCTTCATCATTTTGGGGGGAAAAAGGGCAAATTTGTACAAGTCTTCTCAGGGGCAAAAAGGTGTGACACAAAGTTCAGAATAACTGAAGGCAATTCACACTGATTCATAGTTTAATGAATGCCTGCTTATAGGTGGTTAGAAAGGAATCACCGTTGGGGAAAGAAGAGAAATGTTGTTGAGAGATGAGAAGAATCGGAGGCCTTTAGTTTTGAGGAAGAGGTCTCAAAAGCATGTCTTTAACACACAACATTTTTCTTTAGGTATTCTGGTTGCTCTCTTAGAGTTCGTAAAGCGATCTTGATGCTAGTCTCTGTGCTTGCCTGTAGTTCCACGTTGATTTATAGCTGATAACACGTGAACTTTTTAGGACATGAATTTTATAAATAGCAGAGCCTTGAAAGGTAGCTCTCTGATTGACATTGCGCATAATACTTTGACGTCTGCCAGCTTTTTTAAATGATCGGATCATACCGGTCAAGTCGAGGCGTTCGTTTAAAATTAGCTTTTTCTGAAGGACGATGAATCCCTTGTTCAGACGCGTGACAGACACCTGCTCTTGTGTCTGCGCGCGGGTGCAGCGTGCGGTTGCCTCGCTGTGTGCCGGGGACAGTCGTCCCCGTCTCACGGCCTCGCGTCTGCCCCTGCCCGGCTCTCCAGGCGCTCCGAGCAGCTGCGCCAAACGGGAGGCGAGATGTTTTTCAGGATGGTCAGATGTATTGCAGGAGACTGCTCTGGCTCTTCCCATCAGCGACGCTGATGGTACAAAATTACTAAATGAGTAACACATGTTTTGATGGAATTAAATATGAAAGCGGAAAAGGAAACGTGTCTCAAGTACAACAAAGGCTTGCCAGATAAACCATTAGACTCTAGAAATCTGCTGCCGTTAAAATAAAAGATGTCTTTTGAAAGGGTTCCATGTGGTATTGTTTCCATTTCCCCCACATTCAAAAAAGAGAAGTATCACTTGATTTCAGTTGAATAAAAACAAACATGCGTAGAGCTAACATTGTCATACCTCACCTACCTAATAACCCAAATTCAGCCTTTCGTTTTTCTCATGTGGGTCCCAGGATGCGAGAACCCTTCTGTCTTGCAAGTCCACACTCATCCCACCAGTTCTTTTTGCTTTTTGTGTAGTGGTAGCGTGTGAGAAATAACTGCCTTCTAGCAACCTGTTCTCTGTTCACGCGGAAAATACAGCAAACAAGAGGTAAAGGAACTTGTTGTCCTACTCGTTGCCATGCTGCCTTAGTCAGCCTTATTTGTAGGCACGCATTTTGTTTTTCTGTTTGTTTGCTTGTATTTAAATTATCAGATTTTTGCTCTGGAAGTCATTAGCTGTTAGAAGTGAAACAGTACGGCGCTTGTCTTGCGAAGTCTGCTCTGTTCTCTGGTTATAGCGCAAAATAGGGAGGTGTACGGTAGCCAGTTTCTAGTCCATCGTCTTTCTGAAAAGCTAAAAATCTGCTGTGAGCGTTCAGTTGAGTAAGTTGTAGAGGTGCATCCCAAATAACATTCTCACCTTTCTTACTTTGGTCCAGTAACTGGTGCGTGGACAGTGGCATTACAGGGCGGCTAAACCACCCCACGCTTGCGTAAAAAGAGGTGTCCGGTGGCGTTAGGCTGCCTTAGGACTGTGTGCATGGGGCTGGCCGCTATGGCCTGGGACCTGTGGGGAAACCCTTCCGAAGCGGCAGCTGGAGACGGGGGGAATGCACGAGGACGTGTTGCGTGACACTGCGTTTACATTTACTTTTACTGCAATGCTGTCGAGCTTGTGTTAAGAATGTGCCTTAATATGCCCTAATTCAGGTGTCTTAACGCCTAACAGAAGCCTGGCCCAGGTGAAGATTAAAATGTTTGCATACTCGCTAAATAGGTTTTTATATGGAAATCTGTGCGCGTACGTATGTTTCTGTTCTTCATTTGTGGCTGCCTTTGTGTTTTCCAGTCCATCATCTTCATTCGTGACCGAAATTCTCGTGGCCAGGAGGTGTCTGCATACATTGACTACGCACACAGGCTGACAACAGATGATTTTGAAGTCTACTTCAGTGGGAAGAAAAGGCTTTTCCCTCGGAACACTGATCTGAGGTATTTATCTCGACTTTGTTTTCGTTTATTTGCATTTAGGCATTATATAGAGAAACACTTAAAGGTCTTTGAGTAAGAAGTTAGCTTATGAGAGTATTTTTCACCGGAAGGCAAACTCCACGGATCGGAACTAGTTACGGAGAACGGCTTTAAGAAGGGTCCCTGTCAGCTTGCTTTAGTCCAGAGCTTTGCTTTGAACATGGACCGCCTGCAGAGGTCCTCTGATGGCGAATAAGACGGCGTGCTACCTGTGGCTAATGAGAAACATCGTCAAGGAGCTTTTTTTGCTGAAGAACGGGGTTTCCTTAAAACCCATCCTGTAGCCGCGTGCCCGAGATAGCCGTATCAGAGGTGTTTTGCTGCTGTTGGCGAAGGCCGCGTTGGAGAGGCTCGGCGCAGCAGAGCTTGCGGTCTGAGGCCTGGCACCGCGCTTGGCGCGGACGCGGTGTGTGATGCGGCAGGGAGGTGCCGTTGGGCGCCGGGGAAGGTCAAGCTTCCAGCGGGATGGAGTCTCCTCTTCCCATGGCTTAGGAGGTAAGAACTGCCAACAACAAGCTGCGGCGTCACGTGCAGTTAATGCCTCCTGGTGAAAAGGCGTCCAGTACAAAGGAGTTGAATGCGTTTCTCCATTTTCTGAGAGTGGTTTTCTGTAATGCAAGTTGCTGCACGTAGCGTTCGGTCAAACTCTGGTGCGTGTTCCGGAGTGAGAAGGCGGGAATGACTGTTGGAGAGGGGGCAATGGGTTCGTGACGGTTTTGTGGCGTTCGTTCCCGGGCAGCAGATGTCAGTAATGAGGCAGAGATACTGAAATCTCTCGGCGCCACCTGAGATGGGAAGCAAAAATCCTGATTTTATGCTTTTAAACCACAGGGATGAACAGACATTTGCTGTTTGTGACTGAATGAAGAACGGGAGTGACCGTAACATTGTGTCTGCTTTGCATGTTATGTCCTTTCTGTATTTTGTGATTTCATTAGTGACTCATAAACAAACCTTTCTATATCGTTGTTGTCATATCCAGTCAGAAGTGTCTCTGCTGTATCCAGTAGGTATGCTTAGTCCTGGTCATTCTGAGTTGAAATAGTCTCATTTAATGTATACTGCAGCTTCTTTTTCCCTATGTTGTGTCAAAACTAGGACACACCGCAAACTTCAAGGACAGCTCGGGATGTTTATTCCGTCTGGTGCTAGAATTTAGCTTTAAGTGGTATTTCACTTAACCTCTTTGTTGAAAAAAAATAAAGAAGTCAGTGTGGTGGGGGTCTAGCGCATTACTTATGACTAGAATGTAACTTATTCCCAAGTACATTTGAGCTTTCCAGCTGAAGATAAAGGGAAGTTGAGATGGAGCATACACAGCGCCAGGAAGGCTAGTTTGTTTTATTTGTGGATATGTACGTATGAACGTATGCGCTGGCTGAAGAGAAAACCTTCACGTGATGGTTAAATGATGTGGTTCTTGACGCATCACATGTATGAACTGGCTTTTCCTAAACGCCCCGTCGCGTCGCAGAAGATCTCTAACTGCATTTATGTATCCCGTGGTCCACGGGAGTTGTTGAGAGCCCCGGTTTGCATCAATTAGGTGCCTTCAGAGCAGCGCTTTTCATCCCCACCGTGTCTCTCATGGTTTAACGCTGAGAGTGTTATTGGACAGGTGGAGGACGGGTATGAAGAAGCCCGGGAAAAAGGCCTGGCTAGTACTGTGGCCGTTTAAAGATTCTCGTTGGCAGAGAGCTTACCGTGTCCCCTGAAAACCTTTTTATTGAGTAGATAAAAACATACTGTGTCTTGGTTAGATTCTTAAATTTGAACTTCACCTGCTGGATCCTGTGTTTGTAGGTGCATGCCAGGCTAAATACAGCTTTAGGATTAGAGCAGTTGTAGTTACACAGACTGTCATCAAACCTGTCTTCAGACATTCTTTGGTAACCTAAAAAGAATCTCCTTACAGGTAATTGTACATTTAGTGGTCATCCCTCATCTTGGCAGTGTTATTCCTCTGATTCTTTGTTTCCTACCCAGCTTCAAAATGTGTCAAGAATGTTGTTTGCGAATGGGGATAGTTTGACTGTATGTATGATTTTGTGCCTTCAGCTTTGAATCCCTTGTGGAGCTCCAAATCTGAGTCTTTTCATCGCGTTTTTCTTCCCTAGATGCTTAACGCATTTAGGCAGGTATAAAAATGTCTGACTACAGACAGCACATGTACTCCTCAGGCCGCAAGATTATTTCTCTCAAGAGTGGTTGGTTGTAGATGTTGTCCTGTCGGTTTAAGGAGTTCCAAAATACTGCCTTCTTAAAGAACAAGTCAGTTTAGTAAACTGCCTCACTCGGAGCTTGGCAATGTCCTTGCTCTTGGTCACACTTACTCTTAGTCACGTGGGAGATTTACGAATCTTGGATTTAGCAGTAGAGTTTAGTATCTTGTGCAGAGCTATCAAATGGTCTGTTAAATATGGAAATCCATACTTCAATGCAACACATTTTTTCCTTCGCTGTCTGAGGCTGTCGGGAGGTATTAAGCTTCGTCCTCAGCTCCCTCTGAATCAGATTCTTGTTCACAATGCAAATTAAAAATACTGGACAATTAAGTTTATGTGGTAGTCATACTTTAAATCCGGTAGGTAATACCAGAGGCTCTCATATTTGATCTACGCGGTTCCTCTGAGTGTTTTTGCTGTTTTATGGCATTGCCCTATCAAGGGAGTATTATTTATATGATATAATCCTCACTTGGTTCTGGTTTATTAAATGAAAGGAATGTGTTAGGCAGTCAGTTCTTAAGAGGTCTGGAATCTGGACTGTAATTGAATCCATTCCCTCTCAGCTAATTTATGTAATCTGATGAGAAACAAGTGTAATACAATTTGTTCAAAGAAAATGGAGAATGTTCACTCTGTGGAACCATACCAAAAAAAGCTGTCTGAATGAAGAAGCACAGCAAAAGACAAAGTTTGGGCTGCCTTCTGTCTGATGGGTCCTGCTCTGAGCGTCTCTCCTAGTGAAGGAGGATGAAACGAACGCCTCGCAGTACAACTGTACTATTTTAATCTTGTGTGAACCCCTGCCCTGTTTTTTCATTGGTTTTCTGTGGCAGTGTGCGAGATAGGGTATTTCTGATACTGTTACACGTTTTATCCTCACACCTGGCTTGTGGCTGCCGGGTTTTCATTTCGTATTGCTAGCGGGCACATTCTTTTCTACAACGGCCAGGTAAGGAGCCATTTACTGTAGAACACGGGTCTGAGATTTCCCCCTGAACTAATGGTCTGAAATCTCCTGCTTATCTCATCAGCAGTGAAACCGGTTGGGTTTTGGCCCTGGCACGCATCAGTCTGCGCATGGGAGGTCCGGCATTCCGGGCCTGCTGGTGATGCGCCTCGTCTGCGATAGAAGTGCATCATGACACGGGGGCGCTGCCAGACACAGCCTGTTGTACTTTGTTACTGGCAGGAGCCGTCCCAGCTGATTCTGCCCTTCTCCGCTTGTAGTTCAGCTGTGGTCTCTTTTGGCTGCGAGTGGGCGCAGCATTCGGCAGTCGTTCATTAAGTGGGGTTGGAATTCCCTCCCATTTTATTGTCAGGTATATTCTAAGATACCATCTCTTAATCTGTAAAGACCTGTAGGCCATATCGTGGCCAGCAATACGTTCTCAAGCGTGGGGCATGAGGCAACTTCTCCCTTCCCTGCTGTACCCCGCACCCCGCAGGTTTGAGAGCAATTGTCAGAAGAGCGCTGCTCCTACCCGGCTCACCCAGACGAGAGCCGAGAAGGAAGAAGTCGCATTTTCCCACTTTGCGGCGCGGGCGGTCCGGCCGTGCCAGGCAGGAGACGCGCAGAGAACTTCTCCTACCTGGAGGAGCGGGCGGCGGGAGCCGACCTGAGCCCCAGCCGTGCCCCCGGCGCAGCGAGGCGGCAGCGACCCGCACGCAGGGGTTGTGGTAATCCCAGAATCCAGCCCAGAGCCTCTGGAAATTGTGTCTCCCCGGGCAGCGTGTGCCCTGTGGCCGCCTGCGAACTCATTGATTCCAGCGGCCGGAGGCAGGAGCAGCAGCTGACGGACGCCGGCGGCAGGAGCCTGTACGTGGTGCCACCGTTACCGTGGGTCTCCCCGCAGCTTTGAGAGAGCAGGACGGCGAAGGGAGGGTGTTAGGGGAGAGCAGGCTGTGTTTGTTGGGGTGCTTTCTGCGTTTTGCAAGCGTAACAGGAGGTTGTCCGTGTTAGCTGGAGGATCCGCAGTTAGCCGTTGCTCCTGCAGCCCTGCCGCCCGTCAGCGTCCTGCCGTTGCCTCTGAAAGGGGAACCCCTCGGTCACCCCCTCGTGGCGCGGGTCCGCGGGAGCCTGCCGTGCCGCTCGCCAGCTGCCCCAGCTGGTGCCAGAGAAGTCAGCTTCTCAGCCGTGTCGCGTGCCTGCAAAGCAGAAGCTCGTGAGTGTCCCTAATGACCTGATGCTACAGATACAGACCGCGGCTCAAGTCCAGACTTCATTTCAGGAAAAAGGTAAAAACATCCCGAGTTTCCAAAATGTGCAATCACCATTCGAGGAGAGGATGAGGCAGATTCCGCCCTGTAATTTGCAGGGATTACCGTACTGCTACTAATATTACTGCGTGAAAGAATTCAGGGTTGAGAAAAAAAATACCTCTCTTGAACATCCCAGTTGTGGGAGAACTTTGCTGTGACTGGTAAGAGTCAGTTTCGCCAGATCTATTAGAAAAGACATGCCTGTTTCAAGCAGTTTGACAAAGGCAGTAATCTGTTTTGTAGTTCACAGAAAAGTAGATACGTTTTTTTCAGTTGTTTGTTATCATTCTTAATGTTTACAAAACCATCTGGGTCTTTGGTTACAGCTGTGCTCTGTGTTTGTTGACCAACGTGCACATCGTGCCGAGCCGGTGGCTGCTGAGGCTTTGGGGAGAGCGGTGGCAGGTGGCGTGAGGTGAGGGATGGTGCCGCTCCAGGCGTGTCAGCGGGAGCCCTTCACCGTCCGCAGGGGAAAACGTTCTTCCGGCTGTTCATCTGTGACTCCAGAGCCCTTCCCTTGTGTCGTGGGATTCATCGTACGTGAGACCTAGTGTCTTCACTCACCGATAGCGTGGACTCATTCTTGGCCGTTTTCAGTACCTACGCTGCTGTTGCTCGCGACAGGGTTTATGGCTCAGCCAGTCTCCTGTTAGGTTCCTACGTTGGCGTGTGGCTGTCCCGTGTTCGGCAGCCGGGACTTTTCGTCATAGTCTTTGCATCGTCTGGAGGTGAAGGGATGGCGTTGTGCCGACAGGAGCAGGGCAGTGCACACGTCCAGGGGATAATTCTGAGCCGCCGCGCAGGCTGGCGAGCGATGGAGAGCAAAGCGGCAGGTAGATGCGTAGGCAGAAAGGACTTTCAGACTTGACGTTTGCATGCGTGAGAAGAAAATTCCATTGCTGCCAACTCAGTAAATGTTTAATTTGGAGATGCGTGCTTCCACATCTGGCTTGTACTTAAATACAGCAGATACTACTTTTCACTTTTAATTTCTCTCTCTTTTTCAATTCAAACTTCAATCTCGTAAGAAAGGTAGAGTCTCTTAAGAGGAAAGGTTGGCTTTTTACAGCTCTAAACAAACTAGCTGTATGCATTTGAAATAGGGAAATGGAAACTACCAATTGCTAAACTCCTAGGAGAGGAAAAAATTGTAACCTCGGGGAAAAGCTATCTTGCCCTCCTTGTCAGTGAGGCCGTGCTATCACCAGAAAGAACAGATGAGTAGGAGAAACCTCTCAGAAAACAGCAATTGGTGAAGCACTTGTCTGGAGCGCGATTTGAGTTAAAGCTTCTGTGTGCAATTTGAGAATCGGAAACGATTCACGGCTGTTTACCCGTGAAGACAGTGTTACGGTGCACAGACGGATGCGTGAGGCCAGTAGACCTACACGCGATAGCTCTTCCTCCTCTCGCCGATTCCCCGAAAATAAAGGGAACGATTGTGCGGTACTTGCCTGTGCCTTCACTCATTCCAGGGGAGCGCCGCGGGCCGCGAGATCAAATCCGATGGATCTTGCCTCGCCAGATAGCTGCGTATCTTCCCACCAGCCTCCGTTCTCTCCTAACGTGGACCAGAAACGATACTGAATTAATCTTTGCAATGCTGACAATAGATGGTGGGGCCGTCGGCCTGGTTTTTATCAAGCTCTCCTAAATCGCCGGGTTGTTTGCGTAGGATCTGCCAGTCAACGTGCTGCAAGCCCGGCCGTGTCTCACGCGGGGAGAAGGGGCCTGACCCTCTCGGGCTGAATGTTTAAAGGTGCCCACCAGAACGGGCTTTCTGGCCTGACTTCGGCGTCATTAATAATACTAGAAACAATAGCAGCTAATGGGCGAGGTCCCAAACAAGGGACCTAATTAGGCATTCACTTAACCGCTTTTGTATTTAGAGAAACGCTTAAAGCCTGTGTTTGCATGCTTTTCCAAGAAAAAAAACTGTACGAGGACCCTCGATCGGAGCTTTAATTACTGTCTTTGCTCACGAAACGTTAAGCAGCACCGTGATCAGCTGCATTGCTTATTCAAAATGTGTGTTGGAAAGAACGAGTGTGTCCAGTGTGGAGGGAGGCAGCGCAGGGGGCAGCGCAGCATGTTGCCCGTCCCGCCCGCGTCGGCTCTGGCGCAGCGAGCGTGGCTTTGGTTTGCGTTGTGGTATTGCTCTTGAGTCATGGCCACCATAGGGGGGGTTTACAATGAGGCTGCGGCGTTTCGTAGTTTTGCGAGTGCTTTTCTGGAAACGTTGCGCCTTCGGTTTGCTGTCCGGCCGTACGAGCGTCAGCCGGAGAGCTGCGTGCTGATCCTCCGGCAGCGTGGGATTCCTGCCACGCATGGGTGCCTGAGAAACCGCTTTTTCCTTCTAGTTAGACCAGGAAATAGCTGTGGCCGAAGTCGGTACGTCCAGATTTTTTTAATGGATGGCTGTGTGGAATAACTAGTACTTTCTCCAGTTGCCAACTGTATCCTAGTGAAAATGATGGCAAAATTCTCCTGTGCTGCGTTGATACATGACGGTGTGGCTTTGGTTGCCAGCTGCTGTAGGTAAGCGGTGCACGTGTGACAGACAGGGTTAAACTGGAGAATGGCTCCGGACGGACAGCACGTACCCGTGCCTGGCCTACGGGACCAGGGGCTGTTTCTGGAGGATCAACTTCCAGAACGCAGAATGAGTACGGAGGGAGGGATCTGTTTTAAATCCTTGAAAAAACTTTCCCTGAGATTTCCAAAACTATCATTTGGGAAAGACCTAGTATCTTTAAAATGTTCGGGGCGGGTGAAGAGAGGGGGGGGGGGGNGGGAGAGACGGGGAACAAGCCCTGATGAGCTCAGGATAACTTGGTGATTACTGGCTTTTGTGGCTGCGTTTTCCAAGCTCTCCTGCCTGAGCCCTGTCAATAGTTAAAGATCCAATGAAGGATGGATACGCAACTGGATTTGCCACATCCTTGGTGAGGTCTGAGCAATCACGGTCTTGAAATAAACATTTGGTTGAAAAATTCCTCAGTACCCCGAACTGAATCTGCTTCTCTCCTGTGCTGCAGCAGAGCTCTGCAAGTAATTTGATCCCGTACAAAAAAGTGTTTCCAGTTAAAAGTTCTTGTTTAGTATCACTGCGTTTTCCCTTACTTTTCAGTTATTGTGATACCACAGTTATCACGGTGATTAATGTGGTGGGTTTTCTTCTCCTGCATGACGCTGGTTAATCTTTCTTTGTGTGGAAATGTCTCAGGCTTCTTACGATTTCACTGCTCATCCTCAGATCTCATCAGCGAAAAGTAAAAATCAACAGCATCTTATAGGATCTTCTTTTCTGTCCACAATGATCACATCACAGGTACTTCATCAAAACCAAGTTCGTGTAATTGCAGTCATTTTCAGTTTGTTTCTACAAGTATCCTTAAAAAGGAACAGACGCTTTATAAGCAATGCGCGCTGGCTGTATCGCTTCTTCGTGCCACCATATCGCGGTACTTCGGAAGGTAAAGAAAGCAAACGCCTGGCCTCTAGCACAGGTCTGCACGGATAAATAGATAATTTCTCTGTGCGTGTTTTGATTGCTTAAAAAAAAAGGGGGGGGGGGGGGGGGCCCANAAAAGGGGGGGGGGGGGCAGGCACACAATCTTTTTCTGTTTGTTTGCACTACAGAGTTCGTATTTATGTTTGTGAAAATCATTATATGACACACAATAGTGATGTTATTTTCAAAACATCCCGAAGGCACCCATGCTTATGGAGAGCAGATGGAAGCCTGGTTCGTGAGTCAGTAAACCTTCAGGAGAAAGCCCGAGGGTTGCGTTTCAGCCTCATCTACTTCAAGACAGGGCAGCTTGCTTAATGCCAACAGGGGGTATGCCAAGCAGGAATAATGCGTCTCAGTTGCAAAATACCGGGAATGTTAAAAAGTGTGTTGTGTCCTTTTTCACTTTTTTTTTCCCCCCCCTGTTATCCAACATACATACATCCTCCCTCCTCTGCCTCGGTGAAATAGGTGTATTACTTCATTTTCCTCATCTTTAGTTTTGCTTTAAATTTTTTTGCTCTTTCCCGGTTTTCTTGGTCTACAAATTTTCTTAATTCCTCCGGCCTCCTTCTCGCCTCTCACTCACAGACGCTTACGGAGAGCTCACAAAATTGGGTGTTCCTCTGGGAAGCCTGGTAACAATCCTTTGCGCCTGTGTTTCTCATGGAAACGAGAATCTCTCGTGGCCGAAGCCCCGTCGCCGTGCTCTCCGATGCCGTGGTGTGACAGTGGCAGTGACGCAGCTCTCGCCCGGGGTGCCGCGGTGTCGTTTCGGCAGGGCAGGAGCAGCCCTGCCTGGTTTCACAGCTTGCGGCTCGGGTCGCGGTGACCGCCCAGCGCGGCTCTCGGAGCTTTTCCTTTTCCCTTTTATCCCGGGCTTAATGGTCGAGTGGCAGGGAGTTCCCGTGCTTGTCCAAGTGAGCCCAGCGGGGGCTTGTTCAGCGCAGTCCGAGTCTCGCAGCCCCGGTAAATTCCTCTGGTGCTTTTCCAGGGGCTGAAGTATGAGACCAATTTAAGGAAATCATGTAATGCGGTGCACTAGTAAAGATACCATACATCTGCACGTGATGACAACTTAACGGCAGGTACTCAATGGGTCCCACAGGTTATTTTTATTACGTCTCTGAAAATGACCACAAGCTAGGAAAGTGACTTAATTCCTTTCACTGACAGGGCATTTTTGGAGGGTATGTTTTTCCTCCGCTATGAGCTTTAAATAGGCTGCCCCCCTCCTGCCGGCCCCCTTTCTTGATTAATGCCTGGAGACTGTGGATTTAGAATGACATTCCAGGCTGATCTAGTAACAAGGTTTGGATGTGAAAGCTGCGCGCGTCGAGCCAAGCTGGAGTGCGGGCTGTGCCAGAAGTGCATTGTTTCGGCGCTCTGTCTGGGCAGTGCACCTGCACCTATGCGCCGGAGCTGCCACCGAGGAAACCTTCCTGCGATCCTGCTTCTCATTACATCCCCAGATCAAAACGTTCTCGGTAACGACATGGTATCTGGCTAGCTCTCTCTCCGGCACTGGTATGCCCTGAGGTTTGCGGGATACTGATACCACGCTTTCCAAGATGTTCAAAAGCTTGGATAAACATTTGGTAATACGGATTTATGGCCTTCTGTGCGCAGGCAGATCACACATGTTGTAACCACACTGAAAATATTTCCTGAGGAACAGCGGGAGAAGGGGTGGGAGAAGCACGGGCTAGCATTTAAGGTGGGGAAGAAAAGGTAATTCTTTTGTTCTTAGTGCTCTCGGGGAGCTAATGGTACCATTTAAAGCAGTTACTAGAGTTAGTGAGGTAAGGAGAGGTGCTTTTTTTTTTTTTTTTNCATTCAAAATATTTCTCACGTCATATAATCCCACGTATATCGTATAATGCCGCAGCATTTAAACCCAACCTTTTCAGCCCAGAACTGATACTGAAGTAATAAGATTTGACACTTCCAATGAAAACCCCACAACTGAGTAATCACACCTCTTGCATCTGCTGAAATAAACAAGGAGACAGAAAACGTTTTGAGAATGGAAGCCCTACTATTTGTTCGATTTGTTCAACTACGCTGAACACCAAGGGAGGGACAAAGAAGCGGGAGCGCTACCCCTGATCTAGGAATTCCCATGTGGCTTCAGACCTACGTGTCTGAGAGGAAGAGACGCGGTGGCCACGTGAGAGCGTGATACTCGTCCCGCTGGCGTTGCGTCGGATGACAAGGCGCACGTGGACAGGAAGGGCGTTTTGGCTGAGGCTGCGTGCCGTGGATGCCCCTTCCCTCGTCTGCAGGGCGCAGGAACGGTGGGATTCAGGCACGCCGGCAGCAGGGGCACGGCGGAGCTGGGAGCTGTTACGGGACGTGGTTTGCCAGAGCGTATTTACTTACGTTTAATAGATGGGTGTTGATAGGCTTCCGTCTTTAATTCTCCAGTAACTTTCACTATGTTCGCATTTCCACTTAAACACTGATACATGCCCACAAATACCTTTTGATGTACGTGTTTCTTGCAAAATTATAACTTGACGTTAAAAAAAATGAAGTGTAATGCTAATTATGTTGCGTTCCGTACTTGTGAAATTCTGTCTTGAAGAAGGCGGGTGACAGGTTTTAAAAGAAATGTATAGGAGGCAGGAGTTGTGGTAGCGTATGGCTCTAGTTGGATGCATAGGAACCGGTAAATTTCTTCAGCTTCTGGTTGAGAATGTCCCTTTCTCTTATTGTTGGACATGGCGATATCCTGTTCTCTGTAAGACACATGTATTGTATTTCCAGGACTCTAAAACATTCAACTACATTAAGCAGATGTGGAAAAACAATGATTACATCAGTTATAAATCATAATATTGGAGAATCCAGCTCAAAACATTAGGGAGGGGAACAGCTTATCTATGTTTTTTAATTTAAAACTGCTAGAAAGTTATTAATCTGCTATAAGTCAAATTTTCCTATTGTTAAACCATTTTGCTATTCCCGTGTTTTGGGAAGCAATTGATCTTCATTTTTTCTTGTGTACGCCCCACGCATACTGTCTTCAGAGAGAGATGTTTCTCGAAAACTCTTTTTGTAATTGTTTTGCTGCGTTCTGGTCTCTATCTTACATGTCCATTGCAGTTTGTAACGTTGCTGTGTGTGCTGCCGGGTAGGCGGACGTTCCCCATCATTGTCGCATTTTTGCTTTTCCCCTTGTCACCGGATCCCTTTCTGTGTTAGAGGACAATTCTTGCGTTTTCTTGCAGCCTTACAACTGTTGTTACCCACCCGTTAGTTAAAATCAGAATAATCGTACTGTAGCTCTCAAGGAACTTTATGGATGTGCTCTTTTGCAAAGTACGTAAAGGAGTTTGCCCTCTCTGGTTTTACGCCGTGAAACGCCACGCGTACATAAATGAGAGTTGTTCTTACGTTGCTCCTAAATGAAAGATAAATTCCCAGGATTTGTAAACGGTGATTCTGAATATCCTTCTCTCAAAAAGAAGCGTCAGCTTTGGTCTAAAAGGGATTTTTTGCATTCGCCTCTCTGGAATGGGGTTTCATTCGTGCTTAACGCGCAGATATGTGGAAGACACGTGAGGCCGTTCTCGCTGGAGCTTTGTCCTGGACCCGGCTGAGATTGAGGCTATTTATTTTTTTCTTTTCTTTCCCGTAGAATCACGGTCTCTTTCACATATCAGAGCATCTTGGTCTTGGAGGATGCACAAGAGATGGGACCTGCTCCCATTCTCTGAATACTGCAAAACCTGCTCTGTTTTCTTTAGGGTGTTTCTTAAAACACTTAAAAGCAATAAACGTGGGGCAAAAGTTGAGGACGGGTTTATTCTACTATCAAACTGATGAGGGTACGGAACCTGTCTCCAGGAGGTCTTCATCTACACTTCAGGCATTACGCGGCATTTACTTCTCCTCATGACTGTCGTAATGTTTTCCCTCATAATTGTTCTGTATTCTTACTTTTCTTGGTATGGTTTGGACAAGGTCAAACCATTGGCTTGATACTCCTCGCTTTAAATGCTTTCATTTGGAACTAACACTAAAAATGATCTTTCAGCCTGTGAAAATCGTGTCTATGTTATGTTAGTGAAGAACTGGGATTATAATTTCTGTATTTTTTCCCATCTCTGGCTTTTGATCATTGCGCTTCCATCTGATTTACGTCAAACTTGTTTTCTTAACAGCACTGATGTTTGACGCTGAGCAACGTCTTAGCCGGATGCCTTAGACCCGATTCGCCATTGTCAGAGCATTAATGCGATTCTGGGGTTTTATTTTGCCTCCCCAGCAGTTAAATTGCTTTGGCTGTTTTCCTGAGCGTTCGTTACCATCTATGATTGTCTAGATGGCTGATTTATTTTTTAACAAACACTGTTAAACTTTTCTGTTTTGAGTAACTGTAAACTTCACAGCACTACGTGAAAGACTACGGGGAAAGACCTTTTCATCATGTTTTTAAACCGTGTCAGACCTTAACGAGGAGCGCAGCAGCCTTTGGAAGAGATCTCCCCCATGATTCCAGTGGGACTAAATTTACAGCTTCAACAGGAGCCGCACTGGTGCTGTTAGACCCGGCAGCAGGTTTTGAAGGAGAGCGCAAAATCTATTTGTTTTATATTATTTGTGATAATTTTCGCGTGTTGTGTGCTAGGGTGAATGTCTCGTGGAAAAGATGGGAATTTTTCAAACTTCCAAACCGATGCTCTGTCACAAAGTTAGTGAAATGAGGCAGTGTAAAATTCTGGAAGCCAGCAAAGTCACGCAGGAAAGTCCAATTAAAACTGTAGTATTGAGGCGTCTTAACCGTGGTCCCACTGTTCCTCTTTTTGGATGGGATGTTTAAAGTAGTTTGGCATTTTCAGTGTTGTTATATTGTTGATACTACATATTCGTACGTTTTGGTGGAGGTAAATGCGCAGCCCTGTCGTGGTCTGCGAGCAGCAAGCAGAAAAGGTTGATCAACATAAGCTAGAAAAAAATAGCTTTTAAGTGGTAGTGTGCTGAGGAGGTTGTTGTTGCAGTTTTCCTTCATCTGTGGCATGCAGTAATATCCTCTTTGCATTCGCATATGGAAGACAAACGGGGAGAGTGATTTTTCCTTAAAAACTGTACTGCAGATTTGGTTTGTTGAGTAGGTTTGTTCTTTATAGGGCTCCAGATTATGCAGTCATTGAAACGGCTGAATTAAGCATACGCCTTCTGGATACCTGATTCTTCAGATCTTAGAGAAAGGTGTAACGTTCACGTTGTCAGCTGTTGATCTGAACGGTCTTTTTTGGAACAGTTGTAGTGACTGCAGCCCCCGTAGTCCTACATTACCGTTTATCCAGTTTTGAACAGATTCTGTCATTCCGCACGCGGGCACGTACTTTCTTTGTTAGCTTCCTGTGATTCAGATGACCTCGGGTGGTTTGCAGCTCGTGTGAGTGACAGCGACCCCGGCCAACTCGCTCTTTTCAGGACACTCTCTCGGCATCCCCGCTCCGTCACAGCCGGTCCACAGTCTGTGTCCTCCCCCGTAAGAGCCGGCAGATGCTTTCAAGCCGCCTGCCCCGTGTCCTCACGTACGCGGTGCCCCTCCAGCGCATGAAGCTCTCCTTCCACTTCTGTCTCCCTTTCCCACTTTTCCTGCTGTCTGCCGTCAACGTGTACCGTCTCTTCCTGTTCGTACAGCCTCTTCCCGGAATGGTTTTTCTGACCCAAGCATGTGCGGAGCTTTCAGTGCACTGTGTGGTGCTGTTGTACTCCATGTGTTTCATGTAGTTGGAGGAACTGGGGCCTCCATCCTTTTTATCCCTCCAGATTTCAAAGAGGTTCTGGTTATAGGCTGTTTCTCATTTTAGTGTGCAAGTAGATGACAGAGTTTGACTATCTAGTCATACATGTGTGTGTCTCGTGTGCATGAGCTTTGCAGTGGGATTACAAGCCATGAATCTATTGTAGAGAAGAGATAAGGAATGCAAATGCTCTGCATGCCATTTTGCTTCATTAATATCGCAGCTCTGCCGCCTTGTTTGGATCAAAATAGAAGACGTTGCCTGCCTTGATGCCCTGTCATCTCTTTGTTGCTAAACGTACATTTAAACTAGGTGTGTCGGTCTGCGGTATCGATAGCATGTTTGTGATTTGAAAGCATTTTAAAACACCACGTTTTTAATAGTTATGTTGAGTTGAGCCTTTCAAGCTATGTGTTGCTGTGCGTCACAGCAATAGTTGAAACGTGCGCAGCAGTGCGTTGTAGTGGGTTTTTAGCAGCAAAGAGAATAGGCGCTGCCTTTTCCTCTACCAAACGTTCGACCAGAATGAAACCAATGGATCATACCGAGACCGGTGTTTGCAAAATGCGGTGCCTGAAGTTAAACCTACGGGTTTTTAAGTAACTAAGTTAGTTAGCGTGCAAGATTTTATTGTCAGACTTTTAGTAATTTAGTAAATACTTTTAGCTTTTAGTAATTCTTCCCAGACCTGGCAGTCTGGTGGGTGCTTTGGTCCCACCAAATCCTAGCGAAAGACACCTCTTTCTGAACTAGCGTCGGCAAGCTCTAAACTGCAAAGCCTATCTTCCAGCAGTTTTTACATCCTGAACCCAGGGTTTGTAATCCAGAGGCTTTCTGAAGATGTGTTTTAGAACAGCCCTTCGGATCTAATAAGCTTAGAAGCGGCTCTGCCAAAGACCTTTTGCCTCAAGACAGACAAGTCCTTTCCTGAAAAGGTGGCGTTTTTGCCACTTGAAGGGAAGTTAAGTTGCTCAAGATGGAACCTCCTGATGCGTTCTAATCTCTCCTGTTCCCGCGTATTTAAAAGTTTGAGGTCACTGTTACATAGATAAAATCCTCAGCGTATTGCAGAAAGTGGGGGACGGGCGGGAGGGAGTGGTAGAGCAATATTTTGAAATTGTGCCTAAATATTTAAGATTCGTCTTCTAAACGCTTGCACAGTTGGCAAAGTTTGGAGGATATGCAACAGCTTGCAGAAAAGAGCAGGGCAGGCCAGTTCCCCACCTCCACCGTAGCGGCCATCAGTTTCTCAGTCTTCTAGACGAAGGTGCGAGGAGAACTGAGCTCTTCTCAGGAGCTGAGATTTTCCGTGCGCCATTTTCCAGTTCCGGTGGGAAGGACGCATCTAAATGTCCCCAGGTCGCTTGGAAATCGCAGCCTTTCTCGTTCAGCCCACCGGTTGCTCTGAGGATTCCCTCAGCGCCCAAGCCATTAGGATTTCAAAGGATTTGCATTAGTGAGGTCTGGGAAGGAGGAAAGAATCCATTCCAAGCCTTGAGGGTTAGCTGTCTCCCCTGGCTTTATCTCACACCGCTAATGTAAAATACTAGGGAGAAAAAAGTGCTCTTTTCCCATAAAAGTATTGTTTTTCATCAGTTCAGCTGATAATTAGAAGTTTTAGCATATGGTTTTATAGATGAATTCTTTCTGGACTCAGCTCGTTGCCTAAGGAGATAACAGCTGGAAAGGAAGAAGACCCTTTGAAAGAAACCACAGGAAGACAGAGATACACATGCATACCTTAAGCATGCTTGGAATACATGCCTTCAGAAAAATCCATCATTTCATCTCAGATGCTTAATCAAACTTTGATTCAAGAGGTTAATTTATTCACGGATGTTAACCCCGCTTCCTTCAGAAAGGAAGACGTTGGAGAAGCTGGTCCGCTCCACAAATGCACATATCCAAATCGGTATGCAACACTACAACATTTCCTTTAGTAGCGCACCTGCCTGTCTAGGTGCCGTTTAGTTCCTCCAGGTCTTCCTGCTCGTCGTGTCTCCTTGCGACTCTGATCCACCAAAGCACCTAGGCGTTGTTGTCAGGGCAACTTTGGCACGCATCTCAAGGTCATGTTTTTAAAGGTGTTAAAGGTGTAGGCAGGTGCCCAGGGGGCTTCTGAAAAACCCGTGGAAGCTCCCTGCCACGCACCCCGCCCGCTACGAGAAACCATCAGGTTTGGAAATCTGTCTTGGCCCTTTACCTGCGTCTTCGACACCTGAAGCAATTAGTTGAATGATAGTGCAGGGCTGCAGCTGTTGATCATGCTCTGGCTTCTCGTTCATCGAAGAGGAAAGCGCATAACTGAACCTACGTGACAACCAGACAAATGCTCTACTTGGGTGCCTTTCTTAATTTCTAGGTCGGCCTTTGCTATAAATTCCCCTCAGATAGTCAGATAATAAACCTCTCCCTAAGATTTGATTCTTTTCTGAGGAAGGTCCAGCCATCTCCCGTCTCGCTGCTGACCGTTATATACACCTCTGTCTGCCGTGGCGAGGAACCCGTTTCAGTAAATCCACAGTGAACCGAGCTGAGGTCCCCTGTTCTCCAGAGACGGTTGTTCAGAACCTTGTCTGGCCACACCACTCGCTGTGGAACAGGCACAGAGCGACCTGTGTTTGTAAGCGGCGCTTGCTTTGGTTGTTCGGTTTGGTTTTGTTTTAACGCCCAAGGCCTGGCTAGGAGGGAAACTTTTATGACTTAGATTTTGATTTTTATAGGGTCAGGTTTTTGGCTCCCGTCTGAAGATGCTTTGAAAAGGAAAAAAAGAAACTGATTAGCTGACTGCTACTGCAATCACCGTGTACTGGTGTGCAAAAGAACGGGGACTCTGGTTTTGTACGTTGATCCGCCAGCTAAATGCAACTTCCAACAGGCCTTCAGTGATTATTAATTGCACAATATGCATAAGCTATTCATCCTGTTGTTCCTTCAACAATTACATGCCTCTCTTTTATCTTCTTTGTTGTAGCTTTGAGATAAAACCTTCTTTTCGTTGGCCGTAAATCCTAATGTGTTGGGCGGTTTTATTCTTTAAAGATGGAGAGAACTAATAAGATGATACATTCTGAGTGATTGCTGCACAACTTCTGGAGCCTGCCAGTAGTTTCATAGTTTCTTGGGATCGGGCCTATACCCCGAGGACTTTAGTTTATTTTCCTTTTATTGCTTTTATTTTCTTCTCTTTTTCTTATTAACCTTCGCCTTCATCCTGAAATGCAAAAGGTGTACCCAGCTGAAGTTCAGACGGCGCTGGGAGTACCGAGTAGGTTACACAAAAACCACCTTGGCTACGAGAAATGTTTCTAAACGCTCCGAGGCTGAGGGTGTCTGCTCCCAGCCGCCGAAGGCAAAACCCGACGGACTTGTGAGTTGGAGCTCTGGGACTACGGGAGCAGCGGCGGAGAGGCAGGGCGAGCTGCGGAGAGGGTGGCCCCAGCCCGGGTCCGGCTGGGACGATGCTGCCGCCCCGGCGCCCTGCCATCCTGCCGGCACCGCCGCCCACGGGCGGCGGGGGGAGACGGGGCGTCACACTGGGACGCAGAGTGAGGAGAAGCCCCTTGGCAGGGGTTAAGGAAAGGGTGTCGGCAGTGCTCTGTCTGACAGTGCCTGACACCACGCTCGGCAGCGGGAGTGAGTTTGAGAGATGGAGCGACACAGCTAATGGTTGCACTTTGACCTCGTGTTTTCTGTCTGATAAAAGACTCGTTTTGTTGTGTGCCTGTTTGCGCAGAAGCACGTAGCAGTATACAGCAGGGGCAAATCAGTGCTGCAAACTCCGTTGCATGGCGGCGGCAGTCCGGTGTCTGGAGAGAGAGCGTAAATATCTGCAGCAACTTTTGTCACAGAAAGTTCTGCCAGAGTTTGAGGAAATGGCACCGTTTCCAAATTCTGAAACCACCTGAATTACACGGGTTGTCCCAGACAGGCAGTAACATAGTCTCTCTGTGATGGTGTTTTACAGAAGTATTTTGTGGATTATTTTAAGTACTTTTGAAAAACAGGTAGCAATCCTCTCATTTAATTTCCCATTTGTAGTTCTCAGTCCACCCTCGAGAAGGGAAAGGAAATCTTTTGCACTCAAAGGAACATTCAGTCAACGGTATGTTATGTCGTATCGATGACGCGTTGTTAAAATCTGCGCCTTCCTGTCCTGCGAGCAGAGGTAACGTCCTTTCCTTCCCTGCTGATTTTTGAAACGTCTCCTTGCGCTTGTTGAGGTCCCACAGAGACCTGTTCTGCCCGGAGGTGAGGGCAGTTTGGGAAGAAGAAAGAATCCTAAACTTTGTAAATGAAACGGGAACTTTAATGTAGCGGTTAAGGATTTGGTGATTTTAACGACATCCTGCTGAGGGAGCAAACTTGAGGCACACACCCAGATTAGGCAGAGTGAAGTATGTGGCCCGATTGAAGTCCTTTGGCTTTGATGGATGGTGAAGTGCGATGTCTTGTGACGTAACCGGATGACGAGCCGGGAGGGCGGGCAGTTGGTGAGACAGCGCAGAGATGCGCAGGGTGATCATCTGGGTCCCGTTGCTGCCTCGAGAATACCCATGCGGGGGTGCGCTCGTTATGTTATGCGTTTTTGAAATCATCTTTTATTCCTAGATAATTTATGACCAGAAGAAAACTTACCTGATGAGTAAGCTCCGTGCAACAGACTGTTCAACAGCTGTGTGTGTGTGTGTGTGTGTGTGTGTGTGTGTGTGTGTGTGTGCGCGCTTAGATGCTTCTAGACAGACCAACAAGATGAACTACACAGCAGCTGTTAATGGGCACGGGCAGCACAGGTGTGCACTTGGCAGTAGCTGAGAACACAGGTAGAGGTGTGTTTTCCGATACAAAAATGACTCTCTGAATATTAGAGGTTCTTGTTATTCTGTCGAGAAAAAGACTGAAAAACAGAATCGCTTGATGATAGCATCTTCTGGCTTTGGGAATTCTAACTCTCTTGCGTAAGGGAATTGCTTTCCAAGTCCTTTTTGTGTTGCTGATGTTCTGACCGAGAAATACGCCAGGCCATGGGAAACTCAAAATCCACCACTTGGTGAGGGCTTCAGTACGAGCTGCGTACGGCAGGAAAGCTTCAGACGTCCAGCACCCTTGGGGCACTTCTAGCCTAGGTCACAGGACTGAGACTGTTCGTGTTATGGTCTTGCCCAGTCTCGACGTACATTTCCCAGGCAGTGTGGTTTTATAGTTCAGCGAAGCTCATTGCTAGCGTACCTTGCATTTATCTTCACCTCCTTTCAGTGCGTTGCCCTCGTGGTATGCCCACGAAGTCAAGAGAGCTGACTTGGAGGCTTGCTGAGCAGGCATACGGCTTCACATCAGGTCAACGGAAGCTGCGGGTGCTCACTGCTTTTGCATATCACACTCCTTTTTCCTCCTTGATGTAGGGAAAAATGGGCAATCTCGGAGGCAGATCCCAGGCGGGAGGTGGAGCAGCCATGTGGCTTGGGGGGTTATCAGAAGGAGAGAGTAAGATCAAAGGGTTACAGTGCCGAGAGGAGCTCTGCGAGCCCTTTGATCTCAGAGCTGCTCCAGCACGCCGCCGAGGATGTTAAATGAAAGCCAGTCTCCGTGCCCCGCCGGACGCTTCCCTGCGCGTGGCATTCATCACCAGGCTTCGTGGCAGGGTCTCCCGTGCAGAGGGCTCGGCGCGTCCTCACAGCGCTCGCTTTGTGGTGGCCGGTCAGGATCCCAGCCTGCCTGTGGAATCACAGGTGAACGGGAACCGGCATGCGCTCCTTTCAGAGGTGGTCTTGCTGAGTGGAGGAAGGGAAAAGGAAAAAAACACGTGTTTTTAAAGCCATACAAAAAGAGGAGAGTCAGCGGCTCAGGCAGCTTCATGGCCGCGGAGCAGTCGTAGTCCCAGTGACTGGCGGTGGTGTGTTAGTTCTTGTCCTGTGCTTGGTGAGGGCGCTGGGTGAGCGTCAGCCCTCCCGCGACCACGGGCAGCTTTGCCGCTGTTCTCAGTTGTGGCGGGTTTCAGGGTCCCTCCTGCTGCCCGGGACAGACGCGAGGCAGGGCGGCGCTGGGGACCTGCAGAGAGAAGGCGCTGGCCGCAGGGCGCTGCTGCAGGAGCCAGAAGGAGAAGCTGCGTCTCTGCCGGGCTGGGAGACGCGCGCTGCTAGCTGGCAGGGTGTTCATCCGAAAAACTGCCTTGCAGCGATGACCTGTCATTGCTGACCCCCGTGCTGTGGTGGGGCCGTTGCCAAGCTGGGTAGTGAGATGCAGCGAATTAAACATGCGCGAAACGGCAAAGACGAGGCCAAACCAGTCTTAAAGATGATTTCTGAACATCCTCTCGCCATGCCAGCGCTGAGCAGGGAAGCTTGGCCGCAGATTAGAGGCAGGGATCCCCGTCTACTGCCAGCGGCGCGAAGGGGACGTGTGGGACGCTCGCTGTCCACGGGGGTGACTCCGGCGTGTGCAGCGGGCAGCGCTCTGCTTTTCCACCACCTCTGGGAAACCAGGGCGTGAATGGGCTCTGTGCGCCAGGTGCTCCTTTCTACCTACTTTTTATACAAGAGTTCCTTGGAGTTACTCCTGATTTACAACCAGTTGGCAAGATCATCCGCCGCGTGAGCGTAGCCAAATGCGACAGGGTTTTAATTCGGTGGTGATAATACAGCACAGGTGAGCAGGAGGAAAACCCACCAAAAATAGCGACTGCACACTGTAGCTGTGGACAAATCAAACGGCCTTGGTTTTCCCCAGTCCTGTAACGTATCTCACCCTACCCTGCCAATCATTTGTTAAATACAATTATTTCCGTCAAAGGTGCTTCAAGATAAAAAAGAAGAGCAAAACTCAGCATCTTTAGATTTCTTAGGTGGAAAAAGTAGCTCGTTCTTGTTTAACCGGAGGCCTGTGACACGCGTCTTACTACGAAATAGCGGTTGGCGTGGAGTCAGGCATATGTGCCGTATTACGTGGTGTCGCGTCCCACCGAGGCGCTGACCTCGTTTGCACCAGAAGGCTGTGGAGGGACTGGCGGGCCAGATCCCATCCAAGCATGTTGCTCCGTTGTCATATTTGGCAAGCGCATGGAGAATGCCAGTTTCCCCCCATTGGAATGCTTACCAGCGCGCTCCTACCGGAGGGCAGAAAGAAAGAGAGCGCCAGCATAAAGGAGCTGCAGCTTCTTTGTGTTCCCGGCCCCAGTCTCCTTTGTTGTCCGCATCCCTCTATCTCCCTTGTCTGCACCCTTCTGCCGCTGCCCAACTAAAGCAAGCTGGTCTGTAAATTACCAGGAGGGGGTCTGAAGCCAGATAGTTTGCATCGCAAATTCATAGAACCACAAACTGAAAAAAGCTGTTGAGCCGTCATTGTTTATAATTAGTTTTTGACTGAAGTCCCAGTCTGCTATAGGGAATGGTTTTATCTTTGTGTACGCGTGGGTGGGAAGAGAAAAGTGGAGAACTGAATCAAGGAACCAATCCTTATCCTGAGGGGAAGAAAGAATAGGGTAGTATAATGTAACCCCATGGGATCAAAGGTGGGGCCAACACAGACATAAACACCTTTACACCATGTTCTGTCTCCCTGAGTCTGCTGATTTAAATAGTAAATAGTAAGTTGGGACAACAAAGCTCCTACCCTGCAGATGCACACCTTCCTCACTTCTGGTCCGGTGGCGATGGGCGGCCCGGGGTTTGTTCAGCATGCGAAGCGCTCCCCGGTCTGCCCCGTCCCGGTGCGCCGCGGCCTCAGCCCCGGCAAGGCGCTGCGCGAGGGGTTCTTCCGCCACAGCCCGTTTCCCACCGCAGAGTAAGGGGGGAAAGAGGGGACGATGGCACACTGAGGCGTCACAGTCCAGTTTGTAACCATGCCAAGGATTTGCCTCTAGGAAAATCCTAGTTGTCCAGCTCCCTGAATGTGAGCAGCCGCAGGACTCCAGCCAAAGCCGCCCGTCTTCCGGCTGGAGCTGGCGGTCGGGACTCGGCTCTGCTCTGCCGTCGGCCCTCATGTTCTAGGGAAAAATCTCCCGTGTTTTTTGTGCCCCGGCTCCCCCAGCCACTGAGGAGCTGTAACAAGGCCTTACATCTCGCAAGAATGTCAGGCGGTTTAATGCCTGTTTACAAAAGGACCCAGAGATTTTTGGATGAAAGACATTCTGTGAGCACCACGTGGTTTGATGTGCTGCCATCTTGGTACCCGAAGGATAACTTTAAGGATACAAAAACCTGTATCCAGACTCCTGTGTTCTGGGAGGGCATCTGCCTGCCTGCAGAATGAAAATCTGCTCAGACCAGAATGAGCTGATGAATGGAAAAAAGGACCCGCCTCGCATATTTTAGGCTGTACTCCCAGACACAGTGAGCTACTTCTTATATACCCCTGGCACCAACGAGTCACGGGCTTAAAAAGAAAAAAAAAAAAAAGAAAAGAACCCCCGAAGATGCATTCTTTTTGCGGCTGGACTACGAGCACGACTAAGTCTCTCGGGCTCCACATGGTTAAGTGCCGCGTTGAAAACTGTTACATTTCTTCCAAAGCATACGGTAATCAAGCGAAATAATAATAGAACAAATGTACACTGAAATCTTTTTGTTCGGCGTTTGATCATGTTCATCTGATAGCGTGTTTTCATCTCAGGATAATTTAAGTTCTTAAAGCCATGTGGAATTCTGCTAACAAAAATGAGTTTGATTAGGTTGGGATTACAGTAATTCCTAAAAGGCACTTACTGCTGAAGGTCAGTTTCGTTTTTATTCTAGAGAAAGAAACACAGATGCGATGGGATTCCCCGGGTCCTGATTTCCAGCCCCTTCCTCTTGCGGCAGCCTGGTGGCAGAATGCATTGGTGGTCGTCAGCGACGTCACCAGTTTTACTGAAAACGGAAGTTTTCAGTAAAGGACATGAGTAAAGGTATGCGGGGGAAATTTCCTTCTGTGTCCAGACATCTATGCCGCCTCAAAGCAGGCGCTGTCTGCCGCTCTTTGCTTTAGGGAGCAGGGGAATGCCAGGCAGCTCGGGGCTGACGTGTGGGAAAGGCAGCCGGGGAGCCCCCGGTACAGGGTTTGGAGAGATTCACTTCGTTTTGCCAGTGGACTTGGGGTTTATGTCGCGCCTCGAAGCACGTGATAGAAACTAATTTGTCGTGAAAGAGTGAGTCCGTAGCAAAAGTGTTTGCACTAGTCGCTGACTTCCAGCAGAAAGGCGCTCTGACCTCTGATCTTGTCTTCGCTGGCTTAAATGGGGAAGTATGGTAGCAGTGGGGTTGGAAACTTGGCAAAATTCAGGAAGCTATTATCCGACGGCTAATCGACTATTTCCGCCTTCAGATGTTTAATTTCTTTTTAATGAATGTGGGGAAGTCTTTCAGAGAGACGTATATCCTCTCCCCCCTCCCAAGATAATACGGAGCAATTCCTTCCTAATCTGGTAGTGGTTTTCCAGCAGAAACAAGCCCTATTTTTGCAACTGGACTTGTTTACCAAGTTGTGTCCGTAGGGACGGGGAAAAACTGTATGGTTGAAAGAAGGTAACCGAGTAGAGAGTTAAAAGAATCAGTGTATTTAATTTATACATAAGTTTGCGCATATTCTTATTCCTAGATTTGAACGGTGAATGAAGAAATCTTCCGGTTTCCACTTAATGTGGATACTTGGGAGCAATAAATGATTCTGTAGACGGCAAATTAACGTGACCAATCAGCACATCGAAGCACAGCAGTTATTACTACTGATGTGAATTGAATTGCGTCCACCCATCTTTCACTCGTTTTCTGCAGGCACCTGAGCGTTAGGCTGCACGGAGTTCCAGAGGGCAGCTTCCACTTGCGCTCACTCGCTTGCTCAGGGACGTAACTTTGTGCAGAACACGACATTTTGCATTATCTGGCTGTAATCCAAGGCCGTCAACTTCCGTGCTGCCGGGATGAAATCTGTGCGGGTCTTGTAAATTCGTCTCCCCATCATTATACGTTGCTCCGTTGGTAGCAGAGGTGTTCAGGATGTGAACAGGTTGAGTGTCCGTAACAGCGGGGCCTGTCGCTTTGCACTCTTTCAAAGTGAGGAAGAAATCGAGGCGCTTTAAAAACAGAACCGTGTGTCTGGTTGGAATGGAGTATCCTTGTAGAAGGCAGGAAAATTAAAAGGCATTTTCTAAATTTCTTGAATCTTCCTTACGCGCAGAGTGATTTCCTGACTTCCTCCCATACCTGCACCTTTTGCAAAAAGATATGCTCATCCGGTGGGCAGCAGAAGTGCGATGCGCCGCTGCAGCGATCAGATGAGTACCCCAGCCAGGTTCGGGCAGCAGAGCCGCGGCAGCGTGCAATTTGTAGGTACGTCTGAGCTGAAAAGGTTTCTAAGCAAGTACTAGCAGTAAGTGTGCAAACGACGGCCGGCTCGTTGGCCGTGCGGCGAGTGCAAAGCCCAGAAGGGCTGATAAAAAGTTTGAGAAGTCAAAAGATGAAAGTGTGAGAGGGCTCGGGGGACTGCAGCACCTCTGACCGCGGAGACGGACTGATAAACTGCTGGAACCCTCCCATGTCCGTTTTGTATTTGACGTAGCCAGCTGATTCCTTTTGACTTTTGTTGAGCGCCGGACATTTTGGGAAGGAGCAAGCACCGTCAGCCTGATGGAAGGGTTTGCGCCAGAATTAAGCCCAGGGTGACGCAGCTCGCTGGGGAGCTGGAGTTCAGCCCCTCCCGCTGCGACTGGCCCACAAGGAAACTTCCAAAACCTCCTTACTACCAGAATTATATTAAAAACAAGAGAAAGGGAAGCAGTAAGGCAGCGAGAGAGTTTCAGTGAGATCCTAAGGGGAAACGGTCGTTCCCACATCTGGTTTGCAGATCCGTGGTGGTCCGGGAAGCACTTTCAGGTGGTCTCCGGAGCTGTTTCCGTCACAGTAGTAGTTCTCAAGCACCACCACTTCCCACTAGCTGCAGCCCGGGCTCGAGTCTTTCAGGAACACCAGTACTGAATGGATGAGGAGGCAGCCAGGCGCCTCCGTTCTGGTTTGCCAGAGATCAGATATGTAGGGCCATATCTGGACAGGTTTTCTAATATTTAGTAGGCTTGGGCTCCTCGGTGAATCTCTCTGGCTTTCAGTGGGGCTGTTGTGGAATCGGGAACGACTCAGTATGAATAAGCAGGTCAGAATCTGCCCTTTAAGCTGGAAGAATGACATCCATTAAAAGCACAGGGTTTCTGTTTCGCATTTTCACAGCTTTTACAACTGGGATAGAAATGTCAGCACCTCACATTCCAGCCCGAATTACCAAGTGATCGCAGAAAATGCCTGTGGACTGCTCTTCAAGAACAAAAGTGATAGGAAAATAATAAATGTGGATCCTAAGGTAAATGTCTGTCTTTTTTTTTGTTTTTTTTTTATATATATATATATATATATTTTTCAATAAATTCTAAATTGCCTTTATGCAGTGGAGCTTGACTGCTAAACCGTTGAGTCCGATTGCAAACAGTGTCTTTATCAATACACACGTAATATTTCAGGTTTACTCAGACATGCTGTTCCCCTCGTTAACGCAGCCGCTCCGGTCCCTATCAGGATAAACGTGGCCTCTCTCTTTTATGACTGGGTCTGTCTTGGCCTTTCCCTTGTGACGACAAAAAACAGAAGCGGAACTGACTGGTAACGCTGAAAGGTTTCCCAAGCAGGGCTCCTCTTACACCCCGTCCCTTTCCCTGCCCTTTTCCCTTCCAAGCAGAACAAGGAGCTGTTGCCGTCGCTGCCGGGACAGGCTGCCGGCTGAGGCTGCGTGCTATTCACGGAACTGAGGAGAGGGGACGGGCTGAGGAGGCAAGCAGGATAGACTGGAAGATGCGAGGACTGAAGCGTAGGAGTGTGTAAGCAGGTACTTCTGGTGTGGAGAGACACTGTATTTTACTCAGAGGATGACACGTGTGCCTCTAGATAAAGGAAAAAATTGCTAAAATGTTGGCGACGCATCCCGGGGCTGGTGGTCCCTGTATTCATCTCCTCTTAAAACTCACATCTCTGTCACTTATTTTTATCCTGCAGGTGGATAAAAATAAATAAATATTGGATAAAAATCAGGGTTAAATGCTGGGTCAAAATTAGGCTGCTTTGAAACAAAAGCTGCAGCTTTGCAGGAACCCCAAATCCCGGCAGGGCCTGCCAAATGCCAGCGAATCCAGAAAGCAGCATCAGTTCCGGCATCTGAAGAGTGGGCCACCTCCCACCCCGGCACTTCTGCAGTGGTGAACTGAAACTGGCAGAATTCCTTTCCCAACCGCGCACGATCCTCATTCTTCCTCCTTAATACAAAAGATTTGAGAAGTCCTAAGGAAAGCGGCCCCGTCAGGGTCGTTTAGTTCTTGCAGCAGACGGAGATTGTCACTGGCATAAGGGTCACACTTGGACTTTAAACCCTGTCCCTCACAAGAGAGAAATTTGACAATAGATACATCTTCTTGTGGAGAGCTGTGTTTCTCCAGCACGCAGTAGATGGTTCAGAAGGATCTACAATTGACTAAAAGAAAGGCAAACACTAGTGCCTCGGTAGTGCTCTAAACCGGATGAACGTTGTGGACTCTGTGTCTCTTACACATGATTGACAGCACAAACGTATGCTTTGCTTTCACCTAAAAATGTCTCTGATCCTATTATTGCTGAAGTTGATTCGTCTCTACCGTTTACTTACATAGCAGTTGGATCCGAACACAACAAATGCTGGAGTCCTACCCGAACATTCCATTTTCAGCCATAGCTGAAAACCTATTAAATTGCCATGGGTATTTTCTCTTTTATGTTGAGAGCTGAATGGGTAATAACATTATAGACAGTTTCCCTCGGTGAGAAACCAACTGTGTTCCTCTAGTGCCAACCACAGTTTTTCAAACTTTACAACTGAAGCCCTTGGACTGTAGATTGGATGTGACAAACACACCCAGGCTTTGGTTACTCTCAAAACCAACATGAACTAAGATGGGCAGTAATTTGTTTGGGTTTCTACAGAACTGCTCTAGAATGACGGTTTCTTTGATGTGCTTCCCATGAAAGATGGTCGCATATGAATAGTAACAGTACAGAGTATCAAATTATATGCATTTCAAAATAAGTGCATTGGTTTGTTAGAAATGCAAAAATGCATACCTAAAAACGTGTTTGGCTGCATTGAAAGTGGGCCACCGATCCAACTTCCTGCAGCTGCAGCACATCTGTAACAAATAACCGGCTCTTCAGTGTCTACGCGCAAGACCCTCGCGTGCCAGGAGCCGCGCTCCGCAGCATTTGGGCACCGTGTCCCCCCACGGGTTGCAGGGCACAGGCCTGCGAGTCCCCCTGCGGCCCGGCTGGCTTTGGCTTCTCTGTAGCATTCGCTGGTGGAGAACAAGCTTTTGAGAAGTGCTTGCGATGGGCCAAAGTGAAGTCCCCAGCAGTTCTCTCTCATGGGGTTCTGCTTGAACAGACGTAGTACCAGCGAGCGGGCCTTCTCTTTGACCAGTCGACGGCCCGCTTGCGTTGAGCTCCAAGAACTCTATCGCTGTCTTTGCATCTGCTCAAATCGTTGCAGGAGAAACGAACGGCCCGGTGCCGGGACGTTAATCTTCACTGAGAAATCCCCACCATCAGAGCTAGTTTCGTTTATCAAACTTTTTGTTCTAAGGGAAGAAACGGAGAATTCATTACGTTAAAAAACATGTCTTTTCTCTCTTCTCAGTATCAGTGATATTCTGTTTTTCAGGCCTGCCCAGGAGACAGCACCACACGGACGCCTGTGGAAACAGATCTCTATCTCCACGCTGTCATCTATGACCACATCGTCAGAAGAGGGACCTAGGGTCCATCTGCGCGGCTCTCCTCCCAGTGGTTCGTTTAGCTAATTTCAAGCCACCTGGAAGAAAAATAAACAGTTGAAAGATCTTGACTTGGTGTTCACAGGTAGGAAGGGGGCTTTTTATACCGGTTTTAGAGTGAGTTTGTGC
Organism: Chionis minor; assembly: GCA_013398295.1. Taxonomy (NCBI): domain Eukaryota; kingdom Metazoa; phylum Chordata; class Aves; order Charadriiformes; family Chionidae; genus Chionis; species Chionis minor. The sequence goes on from VZSF01008738.1 coordinate 209,280, forward strand.
CTCACTCCTTGAGGGAAGTAAAGCGCAAGGAAGACCCCATACAGTGTGCGGAGTTCATGTATCTGGGCCGGTTGCTTGTCCTTGGTGAAGGCCATGGGGTGTGTGAATTGCAAAACCGCCCAAAGGGAGGACAGAAGGTTTGGGCCCAACGGTTCCCACTGCTGCTGTGGCAGCCGGGCGCCTGGGACAGAGGCGCTGCCTTCTTTCCTGGAGTGAAGAAAAGAAACCACTGTCCCGTAGTTCCCCAGCAACAGGATGTTTTAAATTCTTCCTGGAAAACTGTTTTTCAGGTAGGCCTGAACCTCTGTTGAGCAGCTAACGCCACGTAATGTGGACCAAGCTCTACTCACGAGGTAGCAGGGAGACGTTGTACCGAATGGACCAGTAAACGTAAAGAAATCTGCAGCATTTTGATGGCATTAGCAGTGCCTCAAAGGCCACTTTGCATCCATTCCTGCTCCTGCTGCTGTTGCGGCAGCACCTTGCCAGAAGTTCAGGCCGCAACGTGATGGCCCAAGGGACTCCCTTCCGTTCCCAGGGCGCTTGAAGTTGCCCGTACTTACGTGACCCAGCTGGTGCAACCACCCATGTGGCCGGCTGGCTGCTGGAGAACTGGAAAATGGCACCAAGCTAAGCAGTGGAAGGAACTGGCAGGAAGCAAAAGCAGCAATTACAGAGAAAAGAAAAAAAGATGTGGAGGAAAAGGCAGGAAGCAGCTGGATGAAACTCCCTGGACCTTATTCTTTAGGGGACTGGATGATTTTAATGACTTTTTCTGGCCTCGGTGCCGCGAATTTGTGAAAAGGGCAAGTGGGGCAACTTGGACAAGAAAAAAAGATGGCAGCAGCGCTGCTGGGCCTACCATAGGGTGAGGTTTATCTGCCAGCCTCATCACGAGCGTGTTCCCTTTGGAAAAGGCCGAGCGCCTCGGTCTTAGCAGTTGGCACGTTAAAGATCCCTTTACTGCAAAGCGGAGGAGTGTTCCAACCATTACAAAGTGGAAGTTGTTACTTCAAAGCTGCAAGAATTTGGGAGAGACTTAGAAGCCTTGTTTTCTTTCCTGTAAAACCTTCAATGTTATGAAGTTCTGCCCTTTCCAAACTACAATAAAATCTTTCACTGTAACATCTTGCTTTTATACCAAGCGCTTCATCCCGTAGCGCCCTGAAATTTTTGCAGCAGGTGTGCAAGCGGGAGGCTGGTTTACCCCTTCCTGCGGTGCAGCCAGGTTGCGGAGGAAGCGCCCAGCGCACGGCGAGGCTGCCGAGGGTTTTGGGCCTCCTCTCCTCTCCCCCGAGCCTCCGCCGCGGCCTCCATCGCCGGGCCGGCAGAGCCCCCTGCTGTAGACCCGGCAGATGCCGGCGGCAGGAGCTCCCCTGCCTGCTGCGGGCAGACAAACCCAGCGCCGCCCGAGACCTTCACCTCCAAGCGGGTGGACGTACCAAGCAAGAAGCCCGCTCGGAGAACAAACAGGCAAAGGCAGATGACGCCTCTTTTCCCAGGACAATTAATGGAAAGAACAAAAGCCCAAGACCGCAGGAACTCTCTGATTTTGCAGAGGGACGCTTGTTGGAAGCTGTGTCTCCAGAGGGAAGACCTTGCGCTGTTCGGGCAGGCTTTTCAGGACCTTGGTGTTTCTAGGCGTTTCCCTCTTTTAGCGCTACCAAACGTCAAGATTTCCATCATTCCTTGCATCTCAGCTGAAAACTAGGCTTCTGTTACTGACTCCGCTTCGCTTTACCGCCCCTGGGTCTGGAGGCAGCTCAGGGGAAGGGCTAGATACCGTTTACAAATATTTTCATAGCATTAAAGCAAAATTGCCTTTATAGTATAGCTCAGCGTTTGAGAGACGTTTTGAAAACATCAGGCTTTGCCTCTCTTGACCGCTGGAGAGGGAGAAATCCTCGTTATGAAGGCTGGTAGGAAGGACGGTTGGTGGAAAGGTTACGAATTATATTCTTCATTCCTCTCGACAAATGAATTGTCGTTTTTCTTTCTCAGTCTGATCAGATTTTAAAGTAATGTTAAAAAAATCTAAGTTGGAAAGCGGTCCGTGGAGCTTGGAGAACATTATCTTGTAATAAATAAGTAACATGAAATAAAACTTAATAGGGGTAGATGTCCAACTTGAGAAGTTATTTCCACAAATTCAGCTTCCTTTTGTTTCATCTTGTTAATCAGTGATCTTGATTCAAAAGGGCAGCAGGAAGGCTAGGAGAATGCTACGGAAAATGGAAGGAAAATTGGATCCAAGTGGGCTGTACGTGTTTTCAGGTCGGGGAGCGTGCCGAGGCCCGGTATATCTCAAAAATTATGTAACTGAAGGGCTGTAAAGATGCAGGAAGCCTCATCTTTTGCAGTTGGTGCTGACCTCCTATGGAATTGTAATTTCATGCTGTTTCCGACTTTGGCAATAAACCCCATTTGCGACAAAAAGTAAACGGTAATATCTGCAATGACAGAACTTTATTCACGGAGTAGTTCTCAGAATTACTGGCTTTGTATTTGATTTGCTTCCCTGCCATCCACCCTGGCCTACGAGCCAATCTCCCAGTGTTCTGTCTCTTGTGACATTCAGACCCTGGCACCCTGGAGCGTTATCGCAAACGAACGCTCCCCAGTTACGTGTTACGGTCCTTTGCCGATCCTAACGGGAAGAAACTCCAGCCTCTGCTATAAACGAAAATCTGCCCCCAAACACCTCTGTAATCTGACTTGCTTTTTAAAGGAAAGGTTTCTTTTCATAGACAAAAGGATAGTGCCTAGAAGCAACTAAATGTTGTTACACTCCATTTCCCTGAAATGTCGGTGCCATTTTTTCCCGGCGTCTTGTCACTGTTTGGCCCTGGGCAGACACACAGTGAAGTGGACGTGCCGCACATACAGCACTCGAGAGAGGAGATTTCTGAGGACTGATAACCGCATGAAACCTTCCTGTATATGTTCTTGTGCTCTGTGACTTCTTGGCAGGAACAAAAGCCAACTGTCCAGCCCGAAATCATTGCCCGCTGTCAAGGTAAGGTGAATGGGAATCTCTCCGTTCTGCTCCGAAGAGACTCTGGTATCGTCGCTGATCGTGATCTTTACTGACTGCAGGTACAGACTTCGCACACTGCCGCTAAGATAACTTGGTTTTAGGCATCGGTCGGGAAGTGCATCCTCGCGAAGGTTCCCCACGACTCTAGATTTTGTACTGGGGCCGGGGAATATGCCGGGGGTTTTTCAAGCATGTCTAAACTGCGTACGTGAGTTACGGTTTGCAGATTTTATTAGCCTGTATATGTTTTGAATTCTTTTACGTTTCTTTATCTCCCCTGCCAGAATCATAGTTTTCTTCTTTTTATGTGGAGTCTGGTCTGGTGGGTCTTGCAACAGCGTTCGGAAGTGGTTGCGGTGGTGTTTTGGGTAATGGAGCGAAGTTGAAAAGTAGCACAGGATTGGTGGTGAACAGCTCCATCCTGAGCCGCAAGCAGAATCACAGGAAGAGTTATTCTTTAGTAAAAGATACGATGCTTTGAAAAGCAAAGTCATTTGACACCAAAATCTGAAGTTCTTTGTTCTTCAACTGTCCCAGCAGGATTCTTTGACGCAGTTGGAAACTTTTTGTATTACGTGAAATGAAATTCCGGTGGGCTCGGTGTGATTTTATGGAGAGGCATCAACGGCTTAGTGTTCTTTGACCAAACGTGGGTTCGTGGAAGGCCAGCTCTCTGAGGAACCCAAGCAATGGCGGCAACGAAGCCCCGTTTTTCAATTTGGTAGCTGTACGGTAGGGTATCGGCTCGGAAAACGCAGCAGTGCTTCGTGAGCTCCGAGTCTGTGATTCCAGCAGCAGCCCTGCCAATCTAGCTGCATCTTCAAAGCTGAAAGAAGGAGATGGGGGGTGGCAGCGCCACCTCAGTAGCTGCCCCCTAGCTCATGTAAAGAATAAGAAGATCTCCGAGTAGCGTGCGGCTTGGCCATTAGGTGTTCTCCTTTTGGCCGTCAGCGAAAGAGGTTGTAGGGGAAAATCCTCCGTTGACTCCAGCTCCCCGCATACAGAAAAGAGATCAGATCAAAAATGAATAAAACCTTTGGGCGATTCTCTGCGAGGCAGGCAGGGACAAGCAGCACAGGCCAAGCCACTGTTCCCACTGCAAAGAAAACAAAAACACAGGTGCTGAAGTTACTGAAGCCATGCAGATTAGCCCTGTGTGCAGTACGCGCTCTTTTACAAGAAGAAAAAACATCACTCTTGTTATTTGGCTATTGTTCGCTTGAGGCATGTTTTATTTCAGCTCAGCTCCAAGCAGAGTTATTACAGATCCCACAGCAAAAGTTCTCTGTGATGAGAGAAACATGTGATCTCCGGGCCCTGGAGAAGACGTTGCGCTGGGAAGGCACCTCCGGCGGGAAGGCGGCCGCTGGCCACCTGAGCAAACAGCCCGTCTGGCGAGCGCAAAGCAGCAGCATAATGCATATACGTAACGGCTGGACGCAGGAGCGGTTCGGTTCAGGTGTCTCACCGTGACCCTGCCTGGCGAAAAGGGTATTTTCTGTACGCATCTTTAAGTCCAAGAGCCAGCAGGTCCAAAGAGAGCGAGCTCCCCTTTGTCCCCCGAAACTGCTGCAGCTGGCGTAGTGCGGTTCCGCTGGCTGACGTGCTGCGTAGCGTTCTCCTGTGCCGGTTAGGAACGTCGCGGTATGGTACGTGGGTATGTCAGGGACGCAGGGGATATGGTTTAGGATGAGTCATTCGGAGCTGACTCCAGAGGACTCTGCTGACTGGGTCACGGGAGCAAATCCTGCGGGAAGAGGCAAGGTTTCTCTGGAGCGATGGCTTTGTGGGGGTGGGACACACCTTAGCCAGAGATTATGGCTCTAGGAAGAGCGGGGCTGACTTTGTGGGGGTGGAGACGTGCTGCTGGGAGCAGAGCTGGTGACTGACCCGAAGACGTGGTGGCAGGAGCCCTGCGGAGCAGGACGCAGCGAAGCCCGCGGGGGACAGGCAAACAGATGGTGCGGAGGGCTCTTGCTGGCCGGCCGCGGTGCAGCGGCAGGGGGGTATTCACCAGACGACAGCCAGGAGAGCTCGATGGAGGAGCCGCAGCAGCACAGAAGGCTTTTGTAAGCGAACTTTGGAAAGCCTGAAAGCCAGGCAACTAACAAGCACAAGTGTGGGATTGGCCGTCACATGCTGAACAGATTTTGCTAATATCACTTTGTTATGCAAATACGTAATTATTTCATTTCCCCCAGAAGGAGTATTTGTGGTTTCCTCTTCCCCGGGACTTCCGAATGCTTGTGTGGAGGGAACAAATAACTGCAGAGTTACCAGGTATGTGCGTTACGTGGCAAGCTCTGAAAAAGTGGAAACCTGGGAGTTTCCACTGGTGGAGGTTTTAAATAGCAGATTTGAAAGGGGCTGCCGGAGCGTGGTGAGGCTGGCCCTGACAACGGCACAGTTGTCGTCCATCATTTAAATAAATTTAATTAAGATGGAAGCCTGGTGCGTGCCCGGGGCTAAAGCATAAAAAGGCTTCACAAACTGGAGACTCTGTGGTGAATTGGGATGGAGCTGTGAGGGCTCAGCAAGAAGGGAGCAGGATCTGCAGACCCGACTGGAGCTGCACTGTGATGGTGTTTGTGGATAATCTGTCCTCACTGACGTAGTTGAGAACAAGCGAGAAGCACCCACGGACCCGCTCTTTCTGCAGTACCATGGTGGAGTAAGTATAGGTGGATGACCACCTTGGGAAGTCCCGTCCTGCCCATCCGTAAGGCAAGTAACTTTTGTGTTACCGAAGGGAGAAAGACAGTCAGGCTATCTTGGACACTGCCAGAATTTCGGATAGTTTCCATTTGCTTGTGCCCCAAATACCTGCCTGCAAGTGCATCTGTAGACACACGCACACGTGCACATGCACGCACTAGCTGGAGTTTGGTGCCTGCATCTATAGAGCGGCATTATTTTACCTCTTTGCATTCCTCCTGTTTCTTAATAGAAGCGGGGAGCCAGGAAGGGTCGGTGGGGGTGTGGGGGAATTACAGATTATCTGTAGCAGTCCAGTCCAAGTCGTTATCTCAGCTCTGCAGATGGAAATCTAGAGTGACCGTACTGGATAGGATGGGGTCACTCCATAATCACACCAGCGCGTACGCAGAATTTGTCCCATGTGGTGATGGTTATTGTTTTTGTCTGTCTACACGTTTTGTAGCTTTTCATGCCCCTGCAGCTGTTTTGTGTAGAGACCGACCCTCCAGACTGACTAAGACCCGATTTGTATATTTGTACCGAAATGATTTGTATGCGGCGCGGAAAGGCAGATGAGTTTATATGGATATTCCAAAGAAGTGATTTAGGGAGTTGGACAGTGTTCTGAGATGTGGAGTGTGTCAGTATATCATACTGAAATGTTTGCCTTGTTTTTATAAACACAGGAAAGGTAGGTAAGCTTTCATTCCACACTTGCCTTGACGATTATGCCATTGAGCTGCTATGTTTGGCAAATGGAGCCAGGAAAAAGGGGGAGGGACAAAAATAAGAAATTAGCGCCACATTTAGTCACCTCCGTTAAAAATGCAAAACACACAGAGTGTTTCTGCACCAAGTTCGGGCTAGATCTCATTCTGCGCACATCACTTTTACTGCTGTCGCGTCACCGCTAGGGCTAAACGTGTCCTTTAACCCTTCTTAGTCTTCGAAATGACTTGCTTTGCCTTTATCGGCAGGAGACTCAAAACGCTGATGAGGGCGCACATCAGCTGTCACCAGGTGGACCCGTGTTCTGGGACAAGTTTGGGTGTTCCGTTGCCCTGAGTTTGTTGTCGAGCGTAATGGGGATCAGTTCTGCTGACAGCTGAAAAGCTGAGATGCTAAAGTTAGGAAATGTTATTAACAATTTTTGCGCTTCCTAAGTCAAAAGCTTGCGTGAGGAAAACCATTACAGCGTAAATGAGTGAAGGAAGGCTAGTTTGCTTAGCGAATAAGCGGAAAAAAACACTGCTAATATTTTAGGCATCGCTGCTCTAACATGGTGAATCTCGTCTGTGCGCGTAACATGGAAATTGGTGAAGCCCTGTAGTTGTTTGCGTCTGCCGAGGATTTGGCCCGAAGAAAAGACCTCGGGATTTGACTGCATCCTGATACGAAGCAAACGCAAACTTTTGGCTCGTATCAGTCGCCAAGAGGTGTGTCAGCCTCCTGCAGCTGTCCGCTTATTACTGGTCTCCAAGTGGAATTTGTACTATTAATGTCGACCCTCTGAGCCTGGTCATTTGAATAGTTTTTTAGCCATCCAGGTGGTAATGTCCTAACTTGGATACGGTGACTTGGTCCGAGACGGTGGCAAAATCCTAGCTAAAGCTGAGGTAAATGTCATCCACTGGTCTCCCTCATCTGCAAGTCCAATCAGTGCATCACAAAAAAGCCATGGGGTGGGTCAGACGTGATCTGCCCTTGGCAAATCCGTGCTGATTGTTCCCAGTCGCTTTCTTCTCCCTCACGTGCCCAGAAATGTGTCCCGAGAGGACACGCTCCGTGATTTTCCCAGAGACCAAAGTGAGAGTGTCTGGCGCTCAACTGTCGGTGTGCCTCCTCTTCCCCGTGTAATTCTGAGAGATCCGGTAGAGACTTTTTTCTCCTGTGCTCCCAGAGTCCGTTGTCTTTCCTATACGAGGGCACAGTTCAGCTCTCAGGGAGCTGCTTTACACCGACAGGCGACGGCGATTAGTTTTTGACGCTCGGTGATCTGTTGCGTGGACTGAGGTCATATTGGGTGAAACTGAGTCTGGACTTCGTGTTATTCTGGGAAGAGACTCGGATCTGACCTTTTCATTTGGCCATTTTGGTAGAAAAGATTTAAAATGTCAGAGCAGCACCATGGCCATCCTGTTCCTTCTTTCCAAAACAGAGCTAGCGGAGCCTCTTTCAAGGAGCTCGCCGTTTGCTTTTTGAAAGATAGATGTTTAACTTGTTCCTTTTTTTAAACAAGAACTAGACTGGAAGTACATGCAATGGCCGCCTCAATTAAAATGTCTGTTAATTTTGTCAGAGAACGCAGCGCGGCAGTAAAATGTGTCAGTAAATGCTGACTTCATTGTATTATTAAGTATGTTGGCCCCATGAAACGTGGCCAATCAGTGCCACCCGGCTAAAGCACCCATCTGCTTCACTCGGAGCAGAACTCAGGCCGCAAAGTATATTAAGAAAAACTGCAGAACTACATTTCCATTCTGGAAGTAGTGCCAGTGTCAAAATATCTACTGGAAACCAAACCACAGGTTCTTTCCATAGCCCTCATTGCTGTTTGTAAAATGTTAAAGAAACTGAGCTGAAAAGATGCCCGTGGAGAATTTCAGATGGGGACTTAGTCAGAATCCAAACTAACCGACCACAATTTATTTCAACTAAAATATTTCATTTTAAAGGAAACCATTTGCTCGCTTTGCCAAATTCTCTTGCTTACCTCTCAGTGTTTTAATACGTCCGTATCTTAGCAATAAATATTGATTGATACAAAGAAAACAAACCTCGGCTGACAGGATAGCGGAGTTGCTTCTGCCAGCTCATCAAAGGCCGTTAAGCGTGCAAACCGGTAGTGATGAATGTTCATCAATTGACGAAAGAAGATTTTCTCCCCACGATCAGCAAATTCAGATACCGCTTTCAGATGCAGAGACTGCTGTTTGTGTGCCAAGATGTCTATTTTCAAAAGCGGACAAAACTGGTCTGGAGAGCCTCTTTTCCACGTGTTCACCTGGCTGCCCCTGAAGAGGAAGGCTACGCAATCATCCCGGGGGATCGCGATCTAACTCGGGAATATCGTTCCGGCCTTGGAAGCTGAAAGTCACAGCGGTATGACTGCGAGAGCGTCTGCACGGACGGCAAACTGGCTGACTAAAAGCCTACTGTCGAGTGAGCTGAAGAGCTCTTTCGATCCTTCTCCCTGCACTGATGAGAAGGGCGTCGTGGACACCCAGCTGGAAAACAGACACCTAAAGCTGAGTGTCTTAATCTCCACGAAGATGCTCCATTAACAGTAGCGAGTGCTTTCGGTGGTCCCCTAAAGTGGTTGAGAACAGCAGGTCCACTGACTCCTGCTTCGGCACGTCGCCCTGCACTTCTCCGTCGTAGTCCAGAGGAGCTTTGGGGAAAAAACCTTACTCCGCTTTAACAGTGCCTTGACTTGCGCTGAAAACTGGTACTTCCGTGCGTATTTGCCGTGCGCTGGCTGTGCGAACTCAGAGTCGCAATGCGAGCTTGTAGCCAGGACTATTTTCTGCGCAGGGCTGAGCGCGCGTTTAATACGTGCTTCAAAAACTGCAGTAAGAATACGGACAGAAAATCACCCTCGTGGATTTTGAGCTGCTCAGTTCCAACGGAGCACAGCCTTTTCCTGCCAAAACCTGTTTCACTTGCTCGATCAGGACAGGTAGAGTGCAAGTTTCACAGTCTCTTACACAGAACGGTGGGAGCTGAGGGTGTTGAAGCAGACCGCGTCCTTTCAGCCCAGCACCACTGTCCAAGCTTTCGTCTGTAGCCCCCTTACTGGCGTGCGTTGTCCTAAGGGAAACAGCCGTGCTGTCTCGGTCAGCAACACTGGGACGGTTCCCAGTTCGGAGGCAGTCATACCAGCAGCGTGACCGAGACGGCTGGGATTAGCTGGTTTCTCGTTGGTCAGCCGCAGCAGAGAGCTTACAGAAAAGAGAGGGGTCGTGAAGGTTAAACCATCCCAAAAAGACAGATAGTCCTTTCAATTCAGGGCAAGCTCTGGTTTTGCGTAGTACGTTGCTGAAGTGCTGCACGGTAAGCTTCATATTTATTATTAGTAGAATTACAGGGTAATTTTAGCGTGTATGAGGGAGCAGGATGGAATTGCAAGCTTGGACCCTGCTTATACTGGTATGAGAGTTAAACCATCCTGATGGGTTTCTTGGGGACGGGAATATTGCACAAGGGAACATCTCATCTGCTGTGAAAACGGTCACCGAAGACCACAGCAGGGACAGTTTCTTCGGTGTCCCCTGCCCCTCGTTGTCCCGTCAGAGCTCCGTAAAGAGGGCGGAGGTTGCCCTGCGGGGACGGCAGCTCTCTGCTGGGAAGCTGGGGGGAGCGGCTCCTCCCCTGTTCGGCAGCGCACCCGGAGGAACCTCCCTGCCGTCTGCATCGCGCCCTGGGATGGCTGCGGGCAGCTGTGCGGCTTACAGCCCCCTCCCCTCCCACCAGAGCCCCGGCAAGCCAGCAGCGGCTCGGGGCCCGTCTCGCCGAAGTGAGGAGCCGTACCTCACTGAAGGATGCAAAGTGAGGTCACGTGTACTAGTGTTCCCACCCAAAAGTACAGAGATAACAAGTCATCCAGTCTTGTCAGTGGAGAATTTAGAGAAAGATGAATTAGGAGGTTAGTGTCTTGTTTTTAAATGGTCTTGATTGATTTTAACTGGTCCTGGGTCCTTCCCCTCTCTTTCCTGCCGAGACTGAGCAGGGCGGCAGTGTAGCGCACCCGTTTTTGGCAATGCCGGTTGCGCCGTCCTTTCATCTGAGCATTCAGTTAGCCGTGCTGGGGGAGCCTGTGCTGCTCCTGCTGCATGGCTGCGCCCGTCCACTTGTGAATTCCTTCTTCCTACTTCCCGCTCTCTCCCATAAATGCTATATGCAAACACATTATTACAGGGTTGTAGAAGCAGCTGGAATCTGGCCATTATCTAAATAACCCATTGAATCCGATCTTTCGGATTCTTTTACCAAAGCCAAAAAACAGAGCGTGCCTCCTGGTTGGAAATGCCGCATCTGTGAGAGGAAGAGGTGGTTTCGGTGGCGCTAACTGGTGCTGGCAGTTAAAAATGTTCCCTGTCAGAACCGTTGTTTTGAGGGTGAGCTACCGGTGCAGTTACATACACGGCTTCAGGGGGCCTCTTTCTTCCCTTGGAAATCAGCACGACTCTTCTGAAACCCGTGGAGTTAAAACTGTGAGCTCTCTGGGACACGGTCAAAGTTTTGTTCTCTGAACAACGCTAAACTTGCTAGTGATGTGCAGCGCTTCCACGGAAGAACTGGAAAAGAAATAATAGAGAAGTGCAAAAGCATTGTTATCTCAGAAGCCAGGTCTGAGAGTTTGCCAGCCGTTATTTACTAATGAGGAGTAACTCCTTAGATGTACTAGTCTGGTTTGGTTTGGGCAGTCACAGGGCTCTGGCATTTAAAAATGTCATGTCCAGTTTGAGCTAGAGGTATTTTTTAACTTTGGGGGCCACCGAACTGCATGTAATGAGCGTCCCACCGTGTCACAGGGAAAATCCATAAAGCAAAGGATATTTGAAACCTCACGTGTTCTCCTGCAACGGCTGTCTAAAAAGGGGGATGCAGAGAAGGCACCCAATTCCCGAGAAGTCACTTTTTCCTTTCTGCGTCACACCGAGTGTCCTCTTTCTCTCTCCTTCCTGGCTGTGATAGCATTGTGTAGGGCTGACATTCTACTTTAGACACTTGAACAACCGCAGTCAAGTGGTGGGGCAAGGCACTAGGAACCAAATTCTGAATCAATTTTGGGTCAACGGAGCCTTCTGCTGACACTTGAACGATTTTAAATAAAAGCTCAGCAATAGGGTGCTTGGGCTTCCACGTTGAACTTAAGTTTGTTCTGGTCTAACCCTCCTTCACTTGAGTGTGGTGTTAGATACATGCTGTCTCTGAGATTTTGGTTGGGTTTTGTTTGTTCTTAACTGAAGTCGTTCCTGATTTACAGTGGTCCAATCTCAAGAGACTGGCCGCAGTTTGGAAGATGTGTTGGAAATGCAAAATGTCGCATTCTTATGGCCAATTGTTTGGCGCTGTGGGTTTAAAAGAGGATTTGGTTATGCTGTTTTATTTAAAGAGTTGTGGTGTGGTGTCGGGTTTTTTCCTAAACCGCATCTCTCACCAACAGAAAATAACATGACTGGAGTTGAAATAGCAATTCTAATATCTCGGTTGCCCAAAGGTTCTTCTTAGGGATCGGCAGTTCTGCCATGGATATAAGCCAGAGATGGCTGCTGGTGCTGAATGTTTTAGCTCTCAGTTTGAATCGATCTGTTTTCTTCCTGCAGAGATCTGCATCGGCTTTATTATTTGTGCCCAAAAAGTCGATCGTGCCTTGATGTTTTAATTATGTGCGTTCCCTTGTACAGTTTTTATGTTGCAGTAAGGTAGGTTTCTTACGCAGAGTCGTGAAAAGTATAGGTAATCTCACTATTGGCATTCATAATGAAATTGTGTGTGTTTGTACATATACGGGCAATATTTTTAGGTGCATTTGTCAAATTTGATGCCTCAAAACTGTTTGCAAAAGAGACAAAGCCATGGGTTGTATTTGAGCACTCGAATACAGAAGCATATAAAAATCATTACTCTGCTGTTGAAAGTCTTCTCTTTCCTTCCCACCTGCCAGGAGGCGCCTCTCTCAGTAGGCACTCTTCTTGTGGCAGATGGGCTTATGAAAACTGCGTAACAGTATCTGTTACCGACCCCAAAGTCAGTGGAATTTGAAAGGCAAGCTCACCCCCCAACACATGATGTATTTTAGTGTTATGTTTAGTGCTCGATAATGACACGCGTTCTGTAGCCCGTTGAAAATAGGAATGCCCCATGCTGGAAATAATGCGTGCGAAGCTCCACAGACTGATCTGCAAGCCGGTTTTCTCGCTTCCCTTCTTCAGGTTAGACACAAAGTCATTCTTGTGAGCCGACACGTTTACAAACCGTGAAAATGAAAGGCGGCTTCTCGTCCCCGTCCTGGGTTTTCCCCCTCCAGAGGTATGAGGTAAGGCACCCTTTGTCTTGCGGAGCGTGTTTTGGAAGGGGCAGTGTTAGGTACCCGATGGGGTGCCGTCTGATGCCCTGGCTCTGGCGAGGGAGGGCGAGTTGTTTCTGTCCTTTTGGCAGTGAAAAGCAGCAAAGGCAGGAGGTGTGTGAAATCCTCTCGGCCGAGGAAGGAGCACCTTGCTGTGCCCGGCTGTAGTGGAGGACGTGCAGGATTCACCCGCCTCATGCCGTGTGGCTCACGGAAGGGTTATGTGCCTGGAAGGGCTTGTCCTCCTTTCTCCTCGGCACACTGCATGCCCCGTCCCGCGGGCTCGGGCTCTGGGGACACCTCTGCCAGCCCTGGCCGGGATGGAGGGTGACAGAGGAGGGAGTGGAGCGCTGCCGAGCGTGGCTGCCCCCCGCCGAGAGGTGGGCTGAACCCCAGCACAGCCCGGTTGGCATCCATCCCTTCCACCTGCCTGCCGTGGACGGCGCTCGGAGTCCACATGAGCCTTGAGATTTTCTAGGGGAGAAGGCTGAGTGCGGTTTGACTCGTGATTTTTGTTTTATTGCAGTCACGTTATTTTACGGCCTTAGGAAGCGGTGGAGGTGGGACGGGGCACATCCCACCGCCCTGTTCCCCGGCTGCCCTCGGGGACGCGGTCAGTGCCAGCGATGGGATTTCCAGAGCCAGGTCTCCCCCGCGTGCGCGTGTGTCTGCGCGCGCTCTCCTGCGGGTGGAGGTTTCCCCTCTGCTTTGCCTCCTGCGCGCAGCCGGGGCCGGGCGGGACGGCGGCGCGATTGGCTGCGGGTTGGAGAGACCAGCCCGAGCGCCGGGGCTCGCACTGACACACACGCACACGGCGCGCACCCCACACAAACTCACCCGGGCGGCGCCGGCGCCGGCCAGCGCGGGGAGCGAGCGGGGAACATCCAGCGCGGGGCGCGCCGCCTCCGCCGCTCGCCAGCAACAACCTGCGCGGCGCGGGGAGTAAACGCCCGCAGCTGAGCCCGGGAGGACGGGCGGCTCGTACCGTGCCGCTTCCCTCAACCCGCTTTTTTTTTTTTTCTCTCTCTCTTTTCTTCTTTTTTCCCTTTTTTCTTTTCTCCCCGTTTTTCCTCCCCCCTTTTTTTTCCCTTTTTTCCCCCCTTTTTTCCGTTTTTTTCCCCTTTTTTTTCTCTTTTTTTTCCCCCCCCTTTTTTTCCTTTTTTCCTCT
>VZSF01008738.1:223369-247500 GCA_013398295.1 Chionis minor
CGGAGCCGGTGCGGGAGACGGGAGCGGAGGGGCCGGCGGGAGCGGAGGGGCCGGTGCGCGGCCGGGCCGGGCGGCGCCGCGCGGGCAGACAGCGCTTCGCTTCTGCACAAGAAATGAAGGTAACGGTCCGTCCGTCCCGCCGCGGACGGGTGCGGGGCCGCAGCGCTCCCCGCCAGCGGCGGACCCGGTTGGGTGCCAGGGAAGCGGTGCGGGCACGGGGAAAAGGACGGGCGGGAAGTCTCGCGTCCCGCACAGCAGCGGGGTGCGCCAGCACAGAGCGTCGGCCTGGTCTCCCGCGTGCTAACCGCCGGTTTGTCTCCGGCTCTGCCGTACGGTGCCTGAGTGCCGTACGAGGGAAGCGAAGTGACGAACAGATCCTCTCCGGAGTCTCCCTTTATCGCTGTTGTGCATGGGTAGCTCCTGTTGAACCCGAGGGCTGCTTGGCACGGGACAGAGCAGTAACGCGGCGTGGCGATCCGGCAGTCTGTCTGCGGATTCTCCTCCCGAGACCTTGGGGATGGTGCTGGCCATTAGGGGCAAACGACTTCAGCTGAGGCACGATTTGTGCATGGTAAATACTGACTGCATCTCAGCGTCTTTGGCAGTGGCGTTAGTTCTCTCCCTGATTACAGACTGGCATGCACGCGTAGATCTATGAAAATGTGAAGCAGTTTTTCATAAAGCCGGGGGGGGGGGGGGGGGGGGGGGGGGGTGTGTGTGNGGGGGGGGGGGGGTGGGGTGGGGAGCGACACAGGTGTATTTGAGACGTCAGCATCCTAAGAGAACTGTGTCCTAGCAGACAGGGAAGGCGGCACTGTCCTGGCACCGCATCCCCCGACTCCTCTGTTACGGTTTTTGTGCATCTGACCAAGGGCTGAGTGGAAATGCCAGAACCCAAACGTGACCCTTGCCTGGGATACGCTTCCCAAATCCACTGCATCCCAAAAACGTGCTGCTTGCACGACAGCTGTGGTGCCATATGTAGCAGCTGATTTGCCGGTCTCTTACTTCTTGTTGCAGCAGCGGGTGGACCCAGCGGCTTTGTGGCAGCCCAGCACCCATCAGGAAAGCTGACTGTTGCCTGGGAGTTCGTGACCTGCTTTGATTCCTTCCTCTCCCGGCGCGCTGAGAGCTGGGTGCCAGACTTTGCTTAGGTCTCTTGGCGAGTCCTTACTTCTGTTTCTTCAAAGGCAGCGATGTCTATTATAGAATAGCTCTGCGCAGAGATCAAATACTACGGGTAATTAAATGTATTTGGTGTCTTAGGATTCAGCCCTACAAATGGTCTCTATCATATGTTACTGCGAGTATTTCTGTCCACAAGACAGGCTTTAGAGGCTAGAGGCGTGAAACCTCTGGTTTTGGAGGATGAAGAGCAGGGACTCCCCAGCTGCTGCTCCTACAGAGGAACTCTCTTGTCTTCCTAGCATGACTGGTTTTTGCAATTTGAAGCCTGACGTACGTTGCTGTGTTCTGAAATGAGCAGTTCCCTCCCTGAAGGAGGGAAAGGTATAATCAAAAAAAAAAAAAAAAAAAAAAGAAGTTGGGGGGGTATAATCCCAGCAGAGTGATTTTTGCGCCTGTAAGCATATCTGATTAAAGATATTTATTGTTCTAAACCTAGAAGGCCTTTGGTCGAAATCCCATCTCTGTGGTCTTTCTGATTATATTTATACTCTCACTTGACATTGGGTGGCAGCAGTCCTATAAACACACTATTCACTAATCCCGTTCCTCCTCCTCCAGTACTTTCACAGTTCAAGTGCCAAAGCAATGAATTGGAAGTGGTTATAAGTTTTTTGACACTTTTATAAGTATTTATGCAAAATATTTAACCAGTTAGCTCTTGCCTTTCTCTTGCTGTAGGCAGCAGCGACTCATTTCCAAGTTGGGCCAGGGGAGGTTTTGATCGGATATTAGGAAAAATTTCTTCACGGAAAGGGTTATCAGGCATTGGAACAGGCTGCCCAGGGAAGCGGTGGAATCGCCATCCCTGGAGGTATTTAAAAGACTGGCAGACGTGGTGCTGAGGGACATGGCTTAGGGGTGGGTTTTGCAGTATTAGGTTTACGGTTGGACTCGGTGATGTTAAGAGGTCCCTTCCAACCTGGGTGATTCTGTGAATTCATACGGTTATTGACGGCAGAAAAGCGCACTTCCAGAAAGCCCTTAGGTTAAATGTGCTTTGGGGCAGCGGGGAGAACAAAAAGGCTTTTTTCTGGTTTCTGACTTCTTTACGCCGGTCTGCCCGGACGGCCCTGTGATGGACGCGTGGCATCAACAGTATTTCCCTTTCGAGGTAGTTTGTTTCCAGGTCCTCTGCTCTGACCGTTGCACTCCTCGGCTGCAAATTTCAGGCTTCTCCTTGTCCTTAATGTGGCTGCCTCAGTTAAATTAATAAATTATGTTGCTGTTATTCCTTCAGCACATTTTACCATGCCTGCTGCCAGCCCCTTCAGTAGACAGCTTTTTGTCTGCAATGAGCAGAACTTTGCCAAGAATCTGTCCATTTCTCCTGCATCTACAGCAAGAGGTCTTGAAAGAAGTCTTCAGTGATTTCATTTGCAGTTTAACCACACGTTTTGCAATTTAATAGTGTATTTTCAGGAGAGGAACGGTTTCTTTTCTGACATACAACTGTCAAATGTGGCTGTGAAACCTTTCTGTCCTCTCTTTTCCCCTGGAGGGCTTCTGGCTCTTCCGCAGCACGCGGGAAAGGCCTTTCCCAGATCTCCCAGGTAACCCACCAGACAAATTTTTGAGACCCTGTAAGGTAGAGCGTTGTGTGATGAGACCGAGAACGGGTAGGATTTGTTGAAACTCATCCCTGTTTCTCGTCCAAGAAAAGTGGCATTGCATATGGCACCTGCGGACAGCCAACAGGAAAGAATTGAGACGTGATTAATCAGAAGAAGCAACTTCGCAACTGTTAAACGCAAGTTTCTCTTTCTGTGGCTCAGTCCTCTGAGGGGAAAGGGCGAGAGCTTCCGCCTTGCGTGGGCACCTCTGCGGTTTCCATCCTAGGCTGCCCTGAAGCCTCGCACGCGCTGGAATTCACGAGGAGGCTGGATTATTAGTGGTTTGTTGTTTGGGTCGGGGGTTTTGGCCTTTGATTTTGACGAATGCTCATGTGATCGTCTACTCAGGAAAATTTGTTTTCCTGAGATCTTGCTAAATTATCTCAAAACGTAACTGTTCAGTTTGAGTCACTCTAAAAAAGGAATCTTTGGTGCCCGTGACAAAGCTGAAAGAAACTCCAGGCCCCAAATCCATTAAAAGTGAAGATGTAGATCATTCATCTGGTGACGTTCCAGCACTCTTCTCTCCCGTTGACTTAACTGCTCTAATCTTATTTCTATGTATTTAGTCAAAGGATGTTCAGCCCGTGAGTTCTCTGGCAGCTGTGTCGTTGTTGTGGGATGTTCCTGGGATGACAGTAGCAGCCCTTGTCGTGCCTAGGCCAGGCCTCACAGTGGGCTCTGCTTCAGTAAAAATCCTAAGACGAAGCCTTTTCCGGTTCTTTACCAGTGAGGACCACGACAGTGAGTGGTTTTCCATCCCTCGTGCCTGTAACAAGACAGCTAGGGAGAAGGTCGGACGATGCGTGAGTTAGAGCTGAACGCTTTGACAGTCCTGGCGGGGTTACTCTTAAACCGTGGTCGATCCTGTGCATCCGTTTCTGTGCACGACTGTTCTTTTCTCCTGCCGGTTCGCGAAACCGCTGAATGACCAGACCTCCAGCTGATACAAATCTGCTGACCTTCAGTGCTTCCCATGGAGGTGTGCTGATCTGCAGCTTCTGAGGCTTCGGATCTGGAGGAAAGATACATCGCGGCATAAATAAAAGAGAGCAGAAGGATAAAAGCCTCAAGTGCAAGACTTTCAGGTAGCTTTTGAAAGCACTTTTAATCATGGCATCGCTAAAGGAACATGTCTTGCAAATGAGTCATTTAAAAAACTCGACTTTAATTGGAGGGTCCCTCTAATGATGTTATAGTAAAGCTATACAGTCAGACATTACTTTAAACTCTTTTTTATTGACTGGATCTCAAGTAATTTTAGGTATTACACCTGCCCCTAGGCTAATTCTTGTGGTTTAAGAACTATGTTCTCCTCCTTTTCAAAACGCCTTTCTTTGCTTTGTTGTGGTATGAAATGCCCACGCAAACGGGGGAAACCAAGTACTGCACAGGGAAACCAGCGAGCCACCGGCTGCCATCAGCCTGTAGAAACCAGTACGGGCCAAATTCTGGCCTCTTTGAGCTCTAGTAACGTTAAGGCTCTTTTGTAACAAGAGCTTTAAAAACATTCCGTCAGGAGATGGTGAGAGTGTGGGGTTTTTTGGCTGGCGGGAGTTGCGGTGTTTTTCTGTACCCCTATAAATAAAATGCTCCTGGCAGCATTCTGATAGTTTTCAGGCAGAAGGAACTTGAAAACCATTAAGCCGTGATTTGGGCAGGCTGGGCCCAAATCTGCAAACCTACTCAGAGGCAAACAGGAAGGATCTGTACGTTTGGTCTCTCGGTACCAGATCCAGAATTTGAATTTTCTGGCTTCTGTTACCACCTGTCTCTTTGTGCTGTCGTGCTCGTGGATGACCCGTGCTCACAGTCCCCAGTCGGTCACGGTTTCTAGAGAATGTCTCTTCACGTGTGAAGAGTTCTGGCCTCGAGGGGATGGACTGCGCAAAACGTGGTTTTCATACAGCCGACCTGCAGCCACCAGCTGAAGTGGAGTTAATCGTGACCATGAGAAAGGATAAGAGTCGGCTTCTCACGTTCCCCTTCCCAGATTTGTGTACTTACTAAATGCAGCCTCCTTACTTGCTTAGCTTATGCTATCTTCAAGTTCAATATTGTGTTTAGTTTTCAGACCTGCGGCGGTCTTTCTGCTTAAAATACGCAGAAAGATCATTTGTCCACTGTGCGGCACATTGATGATGTGCAGTGTGTATTTTTGTGGTTTTTAGGTCATAACGTCCACACGTAAGTTAGACCTTGAGCATGCGCTATCTCTGCTTCTTGAAGTTCTTTATTTAAGTACCCGGTAGTTTTAATCAGAGCGGTGGACTTTTTCCTTTTTTTATATCAAGCTACTAGCTGATATGACCTTACCTGCTTTGCCAAAAAAATTAAAAAGACGGTTTGGCACCAAGTCCTGTGCTCTTTAAAAAGAGAGAACTGGATTTTGATTTTGCACAACACTGAAATTGATTGGGGAACATTGAAATTGCAGGGGGAAGCAGCAATCAAATAAGAGCAAAGGTGGGAGAAAAGAAGAAATCCAACTTGCAAATTTGTGTTCCTGTTGTGGAACTTGTTACTGCTTCCAGCTCAAACCCTTGAAAAGTAAGTTTTACAACGGAAGCAGTGATACATGCCTAACTGTGCACTGGCACAGGGGCACCACTTTAATATCTCATTTAAGTAATGGCTAATGATGACTATATAACTAAATGGTCCTCATTATTGCATCCTTTTTCACCCGTGGGATAGATTTGGCAGTCCATAAAAATGTCAGTGCGTCCTCTATAAAGGTAAACGCACCACATGTTAGCAGACTTCTTCCAGCTTATTGATGGCTGGGAATGCCCCTTGTAACACGAATATGTTCACACCGGTGATGTCAGTCTCCACAGACCTGCTTTTCCTTAAAATACCTTTTTAATGCCAGCAACAGGCGAGCCATGCAGCTGTGGGTTGCGGCAGGAAGGTGGGGAAGATCCAGCGGGTACAAGTACTTCAGCTGCAGTGCTGTGAGCCGGGTTTGTGGTCGGAGCTCCAAGCTGGCGTCTGACAGCCCGCGCGGTCGGTGAGTGACGGCACACCCGGACTTGGTGTCTGGGTGACGGCCGCTTGTGTCAGGGGAAGGCTTTTCTGCTTTAGGCCAGCAGAGGCTGTGCTTTGTGCTCCTGTCGCTCCTGCGGGAGGCTGGGGAAGTGGCGCTGGCCCTGTACGGGCTGTACCTGGGCTGTACCCCCTCTGCCTGGCGTCCGGGTGTCATTCGAGCAAGGGGAGGGCGCACAGGCGAGTAGCGGCTTGTGTATGGGCTGAAGAGGCCAATAAACCTGTAGCGTGTCCATTTAACTGCACGTGCCCTCCAGATTGTGTTCCACGTGGGTACAAGCAATGAGATCTTCTCCTTGTCAAGCGCCTTCCTGCCCAGCTCGCGGCTGCCGCTCCAGCGCTCTGCCCAGTAGAAGCGAGCGATGCTAACAGTGCGGTGATGCTGTGCCTTACCTGTGGCCATCCAAAAGAGATCGGTCTTGCAGAGCTTGGTCTTGAAAATCCCTCGTCGGTCTGGCGGCAACATACGGTCATCCCTCGAAGAGGAGCAAAGATTGCGCTTAAAATCCAGCCTCGGCGTATCTGGAAGGTAGCCGTGTATTCCTTGCATACGGTTTTGTTGTACATGTTTTTCTTTCGCTTGTTTCCTCTTAAACCTTCTTCTCACATGCTTTGTTGCTGAGAAGGCATCTGTGCTTCTGATTTTTTAATGACAAAAGAGCACACCTGAGTTCGCAGAACTCAGACTTTAAGTAAGAAAGACCTAAAAGACGTAGCTCTGGTGGTGCTTGGGTAGAAACCTGCTGCTCAGAGTTGGGAAGCGTGTCGGGGAAAGTTACTGCTGCTCAAATAATACTGCGTAGCCACCGAACGGCGTCGTATGCTGCTGCGAAGGAGTGCTGGGTTTACAGAGCAGAGCTGCTCGGAGGCAGCGGACAGAATCTTGCCGGGCAGTAAGGTGGCGGACCCGACTGCAAGTTGGCTCCTGCAGCTGCACCCAGGTCTCCCCACTGCTGCCGTACCCCAAGAGCCAGCCCAGGCAGAGGGGGACCTTCTGGCCAGCAGCCCTCTGAAGGGTCCTATTTCGGCATCAGGTCCTTGTCTGTGTCTGCAGCAGACCATTTCTTGTCTGGGCAACTAGCACAAAGAAACCTGCTGCAGAGCTGCTGGTTTTGCCGGGGTTTTTTTGTCGTTGAAAACATAAGAAAAAAGCTATTGTGACGCCGTGGTTTTCTAGGGTGTAGGTTTCTGGGCCTGTGTTTTACTTTCACCTGCAAAGCTGACTGTAGCCTTCCAGACCAATAGAGGGCTTTGTTGCAAGGACATCTTGTTGCCCTTGACACCTTAAAAGTCTTGTTTCAGAGGGCCAACTGTCCAGAGGCCTTAGCTGGGCTTAGTCACTCTGCCCCCTTCCACTGGCTGCTGAGCAATGGTTGATGGACTTCACCCTGCGGCTTGGTCCCCTCCTCCCTTCCATTTAACACGGAGCCGTTGGTGGCAGCATCCTGGGAAATACTGCTTACTGAACATTGCAAAGTATTACAATTAATGTCCTACTTAGATTTGACTTGGGGTTTTGCGTGGGGTTCGTTGGGATTAGCGAGGGGGGAAATCAGTCAGTCAGACTCTTTATATGGGAGGAGTTTTGGGTGTAAGTCATTGTGAAGACTAAAGCCTCAGCTCACATCAGTCAGTAAAACTTCACTGGTGTCAGCAGAGCGAGCTGGATGAGGCTCATGGAAAGCTTCCCGCATCACAGTAAAATTTGGTGAGTTGCCACTGGATGCCTTCCGACACTGGTGAAAAGTTCAAACCATGCTCCTGACCTTGGCTAATAAACTCTGTTATTGCGGGAATAGAGCTGCTTCTGTCCTCGGGGTTTAAGGACAGAGCTTCATGCAAGTGACATGACATTTTCCTGAGGAAAAAGTGCATTTGTAGATATTTGTAGATATTTTCAAGCTGAATCTTCCTCGATGCGTCTGTTGGTTTTAAGGGTAATGACTAGCCTGGGGAGCGCTTATTTCGGTGCATTGCTCGCAGCCGAGCGTCAGGTCAGACGTGTCGCACGACGGATGCGTTTGACACGGCGTTCCCGAGTTGTAACAGAAAACCAGGTCACACAGTTGGGTTTTCCCGAGCCGGAACCCATCAGATCCGTAGGCATCTGTTCTGGCCACTAGTAACTGGTCTTAAGATGATGTTGCAAACTGAACAAACTGGAAACGTGAGAGCCGTTTGAGCTTGGAGGCCATTCAGTGAGAAAACAGCGCCACCTACTGCAAGTACCGAGTCCCGGGTGTAGAGTTCAATACCGAGAGTTCTTGACTTTTGCTTTTAATCAAAACCATATATTCCTCCTGTGTCTGTTTGACGCCATCTAGGGTTTCTTTATTAACAAAAGCAGCTTGTTTTGTGTTTCACCACAACATGCCAATTTCGAACAGGCAGTATTTGTTAAGTGGAATTCTTATTAAAAATCAAAATCAAAACTTGTCATTCAACACACAGCAGTGATTCAAATAATAACTTCTTTAACAGGCACTCCTGAGACATCATAAATTCTGGTTGCGAAGACTGACGTACTTGGTGCTCTGCCAAATTACATATTAACCTTATATTAGTGATTACAAACCAGTCAGAGCTCAGGTCCTCACGTGTGCTTAGCGCGAGTGTGATCAACAGCTGGTTTTGGCTTGAGGAATTAAAAGCAGGATCAAATTCGAAGAAAATCTAGTTCCCCAGGCATGAGTCATAGCTAGGAATTGGATGGGTTTGGTACGTTAGTTTTCAGCTGTTGGGAACTTACCTGTGTGATCCACCGTCGGGCTGGGCTGAAATGTGTAAATGAGAGCATCTTCCATAAACGATTTGACCTTTTTTTTGGCCCTGTTTCACTGTGGAAAGCGTGTGTTGGTTTTTTTCCTTAATTTCATGAAGCAGGATATGTGATTTATTGGGGAGAAGGGTTTTCTAGTGAGACCGATTCTTGCTTTTTTAAGGTATCGGTTAGACTATTGATGAGAAAAAAATGTTTAGAAGAGGCAGCCACTTAGATTGTTGGCCTGAGGATGAGGAGGCAGAGGGAGAATACAGTCTTTTGCTGGACTTAGCTGAACGGCGTTAGCAGTGGGGATATGGCAGGCTGGAAGCACAGAACGTTACCCAGAACATAAAGCTGTCAAAATATCTCTGACAGATCAGTACTGGGAATGTTTTCACTTGCTTGGGCAGGGACTTACTACAGTGCTTTGAGGGTGGAAGCAGGGAGGCTGTTCCTCCCTAGTCCATGGGTTTCTCTATGTTTGTCATTGCTTGGAATAAAAAAAAAAAAGTAAAAAAAAGTAACACTCGTGCAAAATTCTGTAAAGGATAACTTTTCTTCAGCCTCTGGAGAGGGTTTTGGCGTGTCATGATGTCAAAGAAGCGTTTAGCTATGTGTTCCTTTGTTTTCCTAATGTGTCGGGTTGTTTCCAGCCCTTTGGGGGGCTGCAGACCGTACTTCTGCTTAACTATATTTGACTTTTCCATACAGCCTGGTTTTATAGCTCTCAATAGCACCTTAACATTCAGATCAGAACACTTCTCTCACTCTGAAGGACAGACGTAACTGCAGTCCAAGTGAGAAATTTTACAGCAAAAATTAAACCTTACCCCCCAGGCCTTTCTGTTGTACCCTACAGGGGATTAAAGTAGTCGACCAACTGTTTTCACAGATCAGCCTGCGTCAGCAGCGCATCTTTTGGGTTCGAGTAAGATACCTGTGGTGTTAGGTTGACTTCCCTGATTTCACATCTGCCGAAACTCCACTTGCCTCCGCATCGCTCCTAATTGGTACAGTAATGTCCCGACCTCGAAGAAGGATCGTCCTTGGCTCGTTTCCCTCTGCACGGAGGCAAGCGGGTGTGTTTTGCCGCCACCACCACCCCCGAAACCAAGACATTTTGGGTTAGCTTTCTTTTGAGTTATTAGGGTTGTTCTAGCACTGTCCACCTGCCTTCAGCTATACTTGTAAACACTTTCTAACTCTGACTGGCATAAAAATTGATGAAATGTCCTAAGTGGAGTGACTAAGTTTACCCAGCATAGTTGGAGCAGTCCTGGACCTGATTATTCTAGAGGGAAACCTCAGTTGTGATTAGTGTCTGGCTTGGCCAAAGGGCTGTCGTGTGTGTTTAGCTCATCATAAATGGTCAGTCGTCTCTTTCTCCAGAGCCGACATCCGAGCCTCAGAAATGATTAAACAATGATTCTATCCTGGTGTTTCTTCTTCCTGTGTCTTGAGAGGAGAGCCACATTCCTTCTTTGCGTGCAAGGCTGTTGTCAGTAACTTGATACTTCCTTCTGTGCCTAATGCTAACCTTGCCATTTTGAAGGATTCTGGATCGTGAAGACGCGGTTGTGCACGCAGAGGTCACTGGCCACTCTAGGGGCCAGTAAATTGGTGTTATTGTAATGGAGGAATCATTACTATGGTGAGGAAACATCCTTTGTAACAGAGGATTTCAATTTGTCTTTCCATTTGGCTTCTGAAACATGTAGTACTTCCTGTGTTCTCGTGCCTGTTGTGCATCCTGATCTTCATAGGTAGCTGTACCGAACGTTACATGGTTTTGAGTCCCTCTTTAATAGGCTCTTTGACATCTTTGGAAGCTAAAGGTAAATGCTGCCCAGGCCCCAGAGTCTGTGTCTTGTAGGCGACGCCCAGATCACAGCGGAGCGGAGTGGAAGGTTTAAAGGAACCGGCTGGGCTTTTTGTTCTTGCCTTGAACAGCTTGCAGTCAGAGCTTAAGTGACTTAACTGGCGGTACCCTTGAAAGCCTGTGGGAGCACGGAGAATCATGCCCTGTTTGAATCCTCTTCCTCACTGCCACGTTGAGCCTCTACCGGTAGGGAGGCAGATCTTCTCTTTGCAGCTGAGGCTGTGGATCAACGGGGTAATGGAAGTTTGCAGACGATCGGGTGCCTATTGAAGCCAGCGGCAGCCTTTCTCCTGCTTCGGCTAGGTGTGGGCTAAGGCATGGTTGAGTCCCACCGATGTCCCAGTTGTCTTGGACAAAGACAGACAATTCTTTAGTCGGGACAGGGCAACTGTAGTCACCCAAGTGCTTTTTGAGAGGGATAGTGTTGGAAATGGTACTGAAAGAGGAAGACAAAAGAGCAAAACCTTACTGTGGCGTCACTCAAATTTCTGGGTGATAGATGAAGTCTTTCGTGCATCTGTTACCGAGCTGCGTTCCTGTTGTTCCTGTGATCTAGCTTGTTTCCTGGCGTCAGAGGAGCGGTAGGAAATGTGTGAGGGTTTCTGGAGGGAGATAGGTATTGCAAGGAAACCAGATTGAAAGTGTGTGATTTACGGTCGCCAGTTTACCGTCTCCATTATTTTTCTGACTGGTTGCCTAAACCTGCTGTCACAGCAGCGTGCGAAAATTTCTTGTGAACTTAATGTATAACCTACGAAGCAATGTGCTCATTTTTTTCCCTCTAATATTTTGAAATGCCTGTATTCTTATCTAAGTATTTTTTCTTCTAGGGAGCCCTGAAAGCCAGGGGATGTACGTTTTTAACTTGACGTCCCTCACTGAGTCTGAAAACATCTTGTCAGCTTCGGTGTATTATTATATTGGTGATTTGCTGCATGCGAAGTGGAACCGTTCCCAGTCCGAAGGCTGTTCTCGTCACGGGCACAGGAAACCTGAAATTCAGATACGTCTTTCGGTTTGGACCTTTCCTGCCGTTGGGAACCAGACTCGGAGCCTGGGACATTTCCTAATAAATGTCTCCACCGATTACCAGGATGTCCTTTCCTGGCAGTGGAAAGACATCACTCAGCTCCTGCACGAAGCGAAGGCAAACAATGAACTCCTGATCAGTGTCAAAATGGATCTGGCCAGCCATCACCCTTGGAAAAGGGCACCTTCTCACTATGAACCGTACATTCTGATTTATGCCAATGATTCTGCTATTTCCGAGCCAGAGAGCGTTGTCTCTAGTTTGCAAGGGCACCGTCATCCGCTGGCACGGGTCCTTCCCAGGCCAGAAAGCCACGTGAGGAGCAGCCTTGGGAAGCGGCGGCGAAAACGCTCAGCAAATGTCCTGTTGCCGTTGCAGAATAATGAGCTTCCAGGAGCCGAGTACCAGTACAGTGAGGATGAGAGATGGGAAGACAGAAAACCCTATAAAACCTTCCAGCCACGGTTAGCAGAGAGGGCAAAGAGTAAGAAAAAGCAGAGGAAGAATCATCACCGGAAGAGCCAGACTCTCCAGTTCGATGAGCAAACGTTAAAGGCGGCGAGGAGGAAGCAGTGGAATGAGCCAAGGTATTGCGCCCGGCGCTATCTCAAGGTGGATTTTGCAGACATTGGCTGGAGCGAGTGGATTATTTCCCCTAAATCCTTCGACGCGTATTACTGCTCAGGGGAGTGCCAGTTCCCAATTCCAAAGGTATGGTCTTTATCGATGTTTTTGCACTGTCTGTTACCATAAACTATGCGCTTTCTTTCCTGCGTCAGTAAAAGGCAGCTGGTCACCTGCTACATGTTCAGCGCTAGTAAATAGGTGATATCTTTGTCTCGCGCTGCAAGGAGCAGTGCTTAGAACAGCTAGTAAAAAGACAGGCTTGTAAAGGTAATTTAAAAAATATTGCATGGTATTAGATTTTTGTCCAGAACCCAGATTGCCATAAAACATTTCCTGAATAGCGCTTATGATGTGTGAACTTGTTGTTAACCTGTTTAATAAACATAATGCAAACCAGATCCAGAAAATTGCTTATTAGACAGTAGTCGTTGTGCCTCGAAGGAGCGTTGTGCCAGACCCGGGCTGGGGTCAGTCAGCGTAGCACGCTCTAGAATGGGTGCCTCATGAGGCCTGACTGTCACAATGACAGGGAGCCTCTGTGGAGCCATAGGAGCGGTTGGGACGCTCTGAGCAGAAGCAAAAGAGTCAAATGAATCACTTCTGTGACGGACCAAGTGGATCCAAGAGCAATGGATCTTGTCCAGCAGACTTTGCAAAGATCCTCTGGTTTTTATGAAATTGTGGCATGTGAGTAGCCAGAAAGGTGATGTGCTCTTAGCCCTGTGACTTGGGTGGATGAACTCAGCTCCTTAAAATCAAATGCCCAATGTCATTATTAGCAGCGTGGAGCCCCCCGGAGTCTACGGAAACTGGTAAGTAGGATGCGGTACTTGAGGCTGACCTAAAATGAGGGGTGTGCACAAATGATGCCTACAGGAAATACCAGTAAAGGCAGGGCTTTTGGTCTCACTGTAACCTCACATTCAGGAGTCCTTATTCCTGCCACGGCAAAGCCTTAGAAGTTAGTTCTGAAATCTGTGTGGCATTTCAGTGGCTTAAGGACCCGAGGGAGTCACCCTTTGAAAGTGACAGGTGGAGAAACGTACCAAAGGGGACAGAACCCCAGAGAAGGCAAGCTGAGGTAGGCAGGAGTCTCTCTTTGAAGGAGATGACTCACCTGACTGCCTCCAACCGTAATGGCACGCCTTCAGGTTTTGGATCAAAGGAAAAAACGAAAGGGAACAGGAAGAGATAGAGTCATTACCTTTGAATACATTGCACTGGGCCTCGTTCTTTATTGTTGATGGGAACCGTGCTCCGTCAAACCAGTAACTCGGCATACAGGTTAGAAATTTCAAAAGCGCTGGACCTGGACTTACTCCATTCTAACTTTGGGACACATAAATTATAAAAAGGTCTGCTGTATCCCTCTGCTTAAGTCTGTTTCCGGTTGCAGCTTTAATTATAAAAACTCCATCCCAACTATAGAAGAGTGTTGGTCTGATTTTTGTTTAGGAGAAAATGGTATGTGATACTTAAACCAGAAGAGTTGAAGGACTTCAGGTCAAAGCAATGAAGAAAAAAAAAAAAAAAAAAAAAAAAAAAGGGTTTCCAGCTCAGCCGATATTCTTCACTTCAAAATGAGACGCCCGCTATGGGCTGCCATCAGTATTACAAAAGAAACAAGGAGTCCAGTAGGCATCAGACAAACACTGATTCTACTGGAGGACGATTTCAGTGAAGTTCCTCTGTATTTCCAATGATGGGGGAAAAAATAATCTGTAGCAGCTTCTTAGAAAGGCTTGAAGGCGTCTCATCTCGAGTCCAAAAGCAGTAAGTTTCCAGTTTCCTGATGTTATCGGGTCTGGCTCTTTCGGCTCTCAAAGAAGTAAATGACAGTTGAGGTGCTGATGAACTCCCAGGATCTACTGCTTGGTAGAGAATAACCATTTCAAGCCAGTCTCTAGAAGTCTTGTTTGTTGTTTGTTTGGGGTTTGGGTTTTTTTCCTTCAGCATTTGGCAGCCGTGCAAAATAGGTGTCTCTTCTGAGGCAGAAAAGCTCCCTCTCAATAGTCGGTACATAGCGTCTGTTCCAGGGTTGGCTGATGCCTGATGCAGAGACTGGGAAGAACCACCCTTTGCCTGTAGGAGAGTCTGGATCAAACCTCAGGTTACTCAATAATGTGTGCGCTGAAGAGAAAACAAGGCTTTCTCAAAAACAGTTTTGAATGTAGTGTTTTAGAAGCCCTTGTTACCAGTCTGTCCTTGAAATAGATAGAATTTAGATTAGATTTCTCGGCTGAAATCTAATCCTGCCGAGAGCTGCTGGGAAGTGACGCATTTAAGACAGAAAGCAGTTCTGTCTTAAAGAGTTGAGGTGAGACTTTGAGATTGCAGCAGAAAAAGTGTAATGTGTCTCCATGGAGATGAAGAAACTCTCAGAAACCAGAAGCAGAGTAATGATAAAGCAGCACTGTAACAAAAAGGTTCCTATCCCTTACGCAGAGCCTTTGTTAGCACCTGCAACCGGAAAATCCGCAACATGCTCCACAACCTCAGGGCTTAATTCCCAGAGTAACTTCAGACCTCTGGAAAGAACCATAATGAGCCATATAAATGCTCCTGCAAGTAAAACGTCGTAAGATGAGCTTAGTACCTAGTGGTTCTGAAGAGGCAAAATGAAATGTAATTGGAGTTTAAAATTACGTTTGACACTCTGAGGCGCGCAGGGAGGTGTGAGCAGCGCGCACAGCTGAAGGGCAGTTAACAAGTATTTTTCGGGTGAAAGAGGAGCTCCAGCTTTGTCTGCAAGGTGTCTGTCTTGGGTAGTTCCCCTGAGGTATTACACTGCGCATCAAAAGATGTTCTTCTGTAGAGACGGGGCTTTTTGCCTGCCACATTCAGGTTTTGCTTTCCTGCAGATAGTAGCATCGGCTTCTGAGCTGTCACAGTTTATCCCAGTCTTGCAAATAAGTACACTTGCAGTATGGGCTGCTATTACGAGGGTAACCACGGCCAAAGGAGGGTTCTTCTGCCGCCTCTTCTTCACCTCTGCTGTGCCTGGCATTGGCACGTGCACGCTTTCAGAAGTGGTCCCTGCCCTGGAAAAAGTAGAAACAGTAGAAAAAAGGTGAGAAATAAACGTGAGGGGTGGGTGGGCAAATGAGGCGCAGTTTAAAGCACCTTGAGGTGAAGCGGAAGGTCCGATTGCCATGAGCTGAGCCTGGAGCACACGCCCGCGGGGCCGTAACCAGGACCCCGGTCTTCTCCGGCAAATTGCTCACAGAAACTCTCTAGGCTTGGTTGAATGAAGAATTCTAGCAGTAGAGCATTATAGTTATTTAGACACTGTGAGGCTGAATATTCGTTGCCATGTACTGCAGAGACAGCTAGTTCACTAAGAGGGCAGGTTACTGAAACCCATGGAGTCTGGCTCCCTGAAAGCAACTGCTAGATTTCTGTCCATGTCAAAATTCGAATTGTTCCTTTTGTGTACTTTTTTTAATCGCAAAACCCAAAATCACCTCTCTTGTTTTTGAAAGAGAATGAAAAGCTAAATTACATAAAAAGG
Organism: Chionis minor; assembly: GCA_013398295.1. NCBI lineage: Eukaryota > Metazoa > Chordata > Aves > Charadriiformes > Chionidae > Chionis > Chionis minor. The sequence continues at coordinate 239,027 of VZSF01008738.1, forward strand.
CGAGGCAAGCATCTTCTAGAGCCATGTGTTGTTCTTGAGCCATGAGTAATATCTCGTGCTACTAATAAGACCGTGTTTGCATAATGATACTATGACCGTCAGGCAATAACGAACTTATCGGTGCCGGTGGGTGTACAGTGTTCCCTAGGTGAGGGCGAGCTCCTGAAGGTGACGACCTGTTGGGTAATTAAGATCAGATGTGCCTCTTCCCCCCAGCTTTCCACCTCCACATTTTCTGGCCTGACCCTGGCCTCCCTGACGTCAGGTAGCTGCTTTGACTGCTGTCACGCGCGCCGGCGCTGGGCTGGCGGAACGCCGCAGGGCGCGCCCACCGGGCAGACCCTCTCCCGGGTGGGGAATGAGCGCTCGTGACTGACGTCGTTCCCCCTGCTCGTAACACGTCTCTGGTGAAGTTCAGCGGGGCTCCCGAGGGCGCGTGCGGCTGGGCAGTGCAGCCTGCGCCACAGCCGAGCCCCTTCCCAGAGCTGCCGGTGTGGGCTCAGAGCGGCATTTTTTCCTCCCGCTGCTCTCTCGGCCTCCCCTGCTTCTCCCCTCCGAGAAGAACATCTCTGCCTGCCTGTCGTGGCCGTGGGCTGGACGGAGCGCGGGCGGCCCGCCGGCAGCAGCTGAACTCGCCCCTCCAGCGGGGCACTGTGCCCGTTCAGTGCTCCGAGGGGCATTCCCCTTTTCTGGGAAGCACGTGTCTTCGGGCTTTACTCCCGTCACAGTTAAATTCCAGCTGGCAGAAGCGGAGTTACGGCAGAGCTGGTTATTCCTCAAGAGCCCACCTCAAGGGCCAGGGGCAGCGTGTTCAGGACAGACCTCAGGTCAGTACGGAGCATGTTCTGTGTCGCACAATGCCCGTATCAAACAGAGATACCTCTGACGGAACGTATCCGGGCTATTCCCGCCGACAGCCGAGGCAGCACTTGAAATCAATTCTGTACAATTCAGCGTTTTAGTAGTACATATTCCGTATCTGAAGGGGAAGGGTTTCCCATGAGAACACGGCGTATGCCAGAGACCTGTTCTTAATTCCAGTACTACTGGCAACGGGAAATAGGGTCTCAGTAGATGTTTTACCTTTTGACGTCCGATCTGCAGGCTCAGGAGATCTCTTTGGCTCCCGGTTATTTTTGTGGAGAGTGCCGCGCTGCACCTGAGTACGGGAACAAGCATGGATGCTACCGGAGCTTTCACTTCGGTCTGCAGGCAGAAAGGATACAGAAACCTGTATTCTGTACTAATCTAAGACATTTTTTAAATCCCTATCAACTACTGCTGAGGCGTATAGGTACTCTTGAATTCAAAACAGAGAGACAGACAGAAATGTCTGTCTCGAGATCGGCTACGTAGATGGAGACTAATGTCCTTGTCACTGTGCTGGGAAACGTACAGCCATTAAGAGGATGGTGCCACAAGCTTCGCGTTTGTATTTTAAACAGAATGTCACCACACCCCTGCATCTGATTCATCACATATGCTATGACAGTAAACTTAAAACAGGATCAGCCTTTGTATAATGTCTGTGCTTAAAAGGGACTTGAATCCTGAGCACGCTTGAGAACATTCTGAGTCTCTCAAAGGATAAACAGAAGCAAGGGATATGCAGGATTGCCACCGTTTTTTGCTCAGCGTTCCCACAGGAGAAATAGGTTCCTGATGGCAAGAGAAAAAACCATTCAAATTATGTCTAACGTATGTAAAGAATAGCTGAATTCTCCCCAGTGAATCCTTTTCAATTCTGTGTCAAATGCTTCCAGTTCTCCCTTGAGATTAGTTTCAACAACACGATACCGGAAAAGTCCGTTCTGACCCGTTTCTGTTGGAATTCAAGGAACAGGTGTCTCCACAAGAAGGAAGGAAAATAAAGCTGGTATTAGTCGTGAGCGATGTTGCCGTAAGTAGGGACGGGTTAGACATCCGTGTGTGTCGCCAGCAGAGTTGGGAGCAGTCGCTCGTAAATGTACTAACAGGCTACACAAACGATACAATGAGCCGGAATCTCAATTATTCCTGTGCTTTTTGCATGCAAGGGCATTCAGACTTGCACCTCAGGTAGGCAGATGTCTAACCTTCAGGAATGATTTTTCCAAAAGCAAATAATCTCCTTTTTGCAGCAAAACTGCCAATTCCGCATTTGGCCTAAATGATCTTGTTCCATACATTTCCCAGTGGCACCGGACTGAGCGTGTTGAACTGTGGGATTCCCAGGTGCCATGTGTAAGGAAAGCTCTAGAAAGCATTGATGAAGTTTGGCTCTTAGAAAACCAAAAGTCTTTGGCTGAAAAATGCTTCTTGTACATTTTTCATGCTTGCCTCTCTCTCGTACAGATACTTGGATTTGGAAGGGTTTGGGGGTTCAGATGTGAAACTTAAAATTTTTCATTTCTATCAGTATGTTCATTTTTATGAGTGTTGTAATGTATTCTGGTTTTATGAACGGCTACAGTTATCTCGCTGGTCAGATTCACTTTTGGTTCATATCAGACTAAAGTGTGTTCCTATTTACACGAGTATAAATCCAGGAAACTTTGTCCTTTGGCAAAAAATGTCGCCTTACTATGACGTACGGCTGACGTGGGACTTGGGGGCTCAGTTACTCAGCAGTGTCACTGATGATGTAATACTACAGATGAGAAGTGTGTTGGCACGCAAGAATGGGCAACATAACCAAACCTTGCATGAGAGCAGACTGGAACAGGTGTCGTAAAGTACTCCTCTGTACGCATTTTATCCACTTCTGGTTTTCCCCGCACACTGTCACGCTTCCCAGCCGACAGGGATGTTTCTTACGCTCCCCTAACGACAAGGCCTGCTAGCACGCGGACTGCCTCCCTCCCAGCCAAACAAGTTTTATCACTAAATCGCGGCCCACCTGTAACTTAATTGGCTCAGAAGAGACTACCTCAGCCTGTAGGTACGCTTTGCTGCGAGGTCTGCTCCCCGGGCGTTTTCCGAGGAAGGCATGTCCCGCAGAGAGCACGGTGCCCTGTTCCCAGCAGGACGCTCGAGCTGAAAGCGGTGGCGCGAAACTCGCGGCCGGTGCCCAAAAGAACCAGACCCCATTCGCATTCCCTTCTGCTCCCTCGGGGCAGCTGTGGTGACAAGTGGACGCAGGTTTTACAGCCAGAGCTGTGGGGTCTCCACAGGGCCTTTCTTAAAAAACCCGTCTGGTTTTAGAGAACGTGTGTCCGTTCTGACACGGGTGCAGTTACGTTCTCTGCCGTATCTTTCTTTTGCAGGCCCTGAAGCCATCCAACCACGCCACCATCCAGAGCATAGTGAGAGCTGTCGGGGTCGTCCCAGGCATTCCCGAGCCTTGCTGCGTTCCCGACAAAATGTCTTCTCTTAGCATCCTGTTCTTCGACGAAAATAAAAACGTGGTTCTTAAGGTGTACCCCAACATGACAGTGGAATCCTGTGCGTGCAGATAACATTTTGGGAGACCCTTTCGGAATGCTGAGGTGATCACTTGCTATTTGGTGGGGGGCAGGGTGTGTGTTTCATGATATCTACTTGTTGTTTGCACTGCCAATGCATTTCCTGCGGACAAAAATGAAAAAATGTAAACAAATCCAAACAAAGAGGATGGAAATGGAATGGATTCTGAATAGCAGTTCCAAGGAAGGAGAATACGAACTCCATTCGTCTCTGAATCTGACCGAGACACGAGTCTCGGCAGAGGAGACTGACTGTTTCTGTTGAAAGCAAGAGGTGAAAGAGGAATTGGCAGAAGACTCTTCAAGATTTTTGAGACTTGCCAGAAGGACATACTGATCTATTTTTGTACAAGACTTTGGAAGCAGCAGTAGCTGTTAATTTTTGTCTCCGTTCTTACGGTGACTAACGGGGAGGGATATTAGAAATATACTGTTCTGCAGTTTAACGCTAAGATTTCTGCCTTAGGTTATGGAGTAGTGCAGCAAGGAAGAAAAACAAATCCAACACCCTAAGAGCCTTAGACAATCCAATTTAGACATGTATCTCCTTGGTGTGACACGGCACTGACTGCATGTGTGTATTCACTTTCACTGACATAGTCTTTGTAATTCAGCTTATTAGATGTCCGTGCCCTCCGTGAGAACGCAGAACACAGTACTGCGGTGTGCATGATTGTGGTATCTCAAAAGCACAGGATTTTCTTTCATGCCACTGTGGAAACTCAGCAGGCCAAGGGTGTGGAAGTATCGCAGTCAGTGAAGTGGCTGAGTGACTTGTTCACAACGCGTATTCTAGAACGCAGTTGCAGATAATCTATGAGTAAATCATAGTAGTTTATTCCTGATGTGAAACTATTTGGTGCGTAATTCTTACCTGTAGGCCTTCACTACGGTTACTTTATCAAAACCGCCTTTGGTTGGTGAGTTTTGATTGTTACATTAATCAGTAGATTTTTTTTTTTTTTTTTTTCCTTTCTATCTCGGTTCGCTTCTGCTCTGAAAATCAAATTTGTTGTACCCGTGCTGTCAACTTAAGATTTCTTAATAGCAGGTTTTGCACAATAAAAACAGAAAACATTCTTTCAGTGACGTTATCCACCAAAAAATTCATTTGAGAAACTACAAGCAGGAAGGAAAATATCTAACGAATCTCAGGCAAAGCTGCAAAAGGTTTGTTCTGCTGCAGAGTAAGTGCTCACAGGAGTACTTCAGACGGAACCCTGGTTCCATTTCCAGCAGCACAATCTATAGAGGGTGATGCTTTTTAAAGCACTTTGAGCTTGAGAGAGCAATGTTTCAGTTTGCGCCGAGCATACGTCAAACAAACTTTTCCATAATTTATCTACGTGACTGACACGCTGTATATTTAAAGGGCATATACTCACAGGGACTAAATTAATTCCCCATCCTCGTGAGAGTTAAATTCTCTGCTTTGGAGTCAGCAATTCCTCGGCGTATTGAAGGTGGCAACAGTTTCCCTGTGTACCTGCCTTCATAGCTATTCAAGGCTAGTTTAAAGGCTCAGTCATCGATTTTTGTACGGGGTCACCGGTGCCAGCGTGTTTGTTTACCAGCCTGAGTAATGTGCGTGTGCTGAGGGTGTGGGAGGCACGGAGGGTGGAGTAGGTAGCCTAGGGATCCTTTCAGCGATCACTTTTTACCTGCACAAAGTTTCACTTGGTGAAAGCTGACAGTTTAACTTAGTTTAAAAAATTTAAAAAAGGAAAAAACACGGATTAGTCCCAGATGGAAGTTAAGCTTGCAGCCCTTCCCTTACACTGCTTGAACAGCATACCCCTGCAGTCAGATTCCCAGAGTGCCACTGGATACATATTTACTGGCTCCAATTAAGCAACACTAATTAGCACAGCTATCAAATCTGATTGCTGCACGTTAGGATTCTGAGAGCTCTGTAGCAGTGCATTGCCTTGAAGGATCTGTTCCCGGGAACTGCAAGAGAAAAACTTCCATTTCAAGAGAGTGCGTGCCATCTTTGGCAAATGGGAGCCTGCTGCAACCGAGACTGCTGCCCCAGAGAAGGGCAGTCACTCCATCAGGAAAACGCCGGGGGAACGGGGACCCCGCAAGGGGAGGAGTCGCTGGACCCCAGCCTCCCCCTTGCTGGGGAGGAACTGAAGCGACTGGCTTCTCTGCGGAAAGGAGGTGAGGACTGAGCCAGACCACCTCAGGCTGTGAATGGTGTCTGGCGCAAGCAGTGCCACGAATGGGGCTCCTCAGAGGAAAACACAGAGGCGAGATGTGCTCTGGACCACCCCTTGGATGGTAGCAGAGGTACCCCATCAGAGCAGGTTATTGGCAGCCAAGCTGCCCTACTTCTCCGCTCCGGAACAAGAGTGGTAACTAAACGTAGGCGTTTCCCCGGCACAGCAGTCCGGGGCGGCTGTGCTCCGAGGCACTCCGTGGCATGGAAGCTGAGTCCAGGGCTATAGGCAATGCTTCTCAGTGCTGTGATGAGATAGCCTGGAAGTGGCCTTCAAAGCATTGCCTAAAAATGAGCGTGAAGATGTTACGCTTGATTTTCACTGGGATACAGACAGACTTTGTCATGAACTGTACCGTGTAGAATAGGTACAATCTTCCATGCAAAATGTGGAAGCTCTACGCTAAGAGCATTCCGTTCAGCCGACCGTATAGAAATGGAACATTTTGTGCCCATGAATTGTTTTGCATTAGTATCTGTAAATGAAGATTTTAACATAAAGCCGTGTCTAGCATCAGCAGTGTATTAATCACACAGGTGATGCTTTCTGTATGTAACTTTGTATTAGGAGGGTCTCAAAATGATTTCCAGCTCATGGTGTTAATCACCATTTTAACCTCAGTTCAGCACAAGGGGCTTTTCCCAGCTGTTCTGTTTGTGGAAATCCTATTAATCCATAAATGGCTCTGCTTCTCGTCTAATTATGTAGTATCCGACACCCATGCGTTATTTTTATGGCTGGCTCGAAAGACGGGCAGGAGAATGTCTCCAGCGACGCAAGGTGGTGTCTCTTCAGAGCGGCTCCTCTGGGAGCAAAGTCCCCAGCGAGGAGCAGACTGGGAGGCGGCCGCTGCTGAAAGCTCTTGGAATTCCCACTCTTGGAGGCCGACGAGGCAATCTCACGGTAAGTGTGCAGAGTAAAACGTGCCGATGCCACAGTGCGGTACCTCGACCCGGGAGGATCGCCCGCTAGAGCCGCGGGTGCTGTTCCCCCGAACAGGGTCACCAGGCAGGCTCTATTTTTTCCTTTGTCCGAGGGCCCTACACTTGGAAGGAGCAGCGCGCCTCTCCCGAGGCGCCGAGCAGCCCTGGGGTTGCCAGTCGCTGTGCTGCGCTGCCGGGCTGGCCCAGAAGCTTGGCGTGCACATCCCCCAGGGGAGGCTCAGCAGTTCGCAGCAGACTGCTGTTTTGTTTAGTCACCCGTTTCTCCTTGTAATAACGGACCTCTTCTGAAAGGTTAATCTTTGTATAGACGATGTCAATTTAAGAAAACTAAAATTACCCCTCAAAAAGTTACTTTGAATATGGAAGGAAACTTTTACAGATGCTTTTATTTCATAGCTGTGGCCATCTCGTCCTTTTAATGCGTTTCTCTACCACAGCGCTCTTTAAACAACGCAATTGTCTCTGCCGTTGCCAAGAAGAAATGCTAGGGCCGTAGCTGAGTTGGCAAGGACAGGTCGCAGCCACACTGTGAAGGGCATGTTTCCCCACTGATGCACAAGCTTGCCTGACGTGGACTTTTTTCCCTTCAACGGTGGGAAGGTTCCTCTAGGAACTCTGCAGAAGCTATAAAATAAAATCCCTTCTTATGTGAAAAGCCATTTTTTCTGTGTGGTATTCAGCTCTTTCCAAGAATATGACAGTTTTCACTGCGTTCCGTGTTCAGCAGTCTGGAAATGGGTCCATCTCAAGTGCTCCCTCGCGAAGGCCACTCAAACAGAGGTTGTCTTTACAGGGCGAAGTACAGAGGGGCGGGGGCGCGGGTGCTCTGCATTCAGTTAAGACTAGTGGGTACCACAGCGAGAAGCTCCCGAGGTTGCTGGACCTGCTCCGAGGCCCAGAGGTCTCGGTGGGCAAGTTCGGGCCCTCCACGTACGGCACTGCGTGCCACAGCACGAGCGCTCGGGCCTGAGATCCTCCCTCGCCTCTTGATGACAAGAGGGCAACAAGAGGAGGGGCTCTGACTCCCAAGGGGCTTTTGGATGCTTCCGACCGCTTGCTCTTTCCCTGCCAGCCCAACCCGGCAAGTAACGCTGCCTTGGGTCTCACCCTGCCCTCCTGCCGGAGGGGACGTGGTTCCCAAGCCATGGGGACTTTATGGTTCGAAGAAGGCAGGTGGCGGCCGCGCGCGATTACGGATGCGTGGGCTCACGACTTGGGCACGAAGGAGAGCTTGCTTCGGGGGTGGCGGATCCCGCACGTCCTGCCACGCTTTGTCGAGCCCCGAGCTGCCCTTAAAGAAAGAGGTGCTCGGGGCCTTGAGGATGGTACTTGTGCCCGAGCTTTACCCATGTGCGTGCTCAGGGCGCTGCTCCGGGCTTACCTTGTCTTTTGATCGCTGCCTCGTAGAGGGCTGTTGGTTCGTTATCAACAAAGAGAAGCGTACAGCCCCTGGTCGACCTGAACTCCATCGCCACACGCAACCACGAGAAAGCAGGGGATGCTTACTGGTAATCCCTCATAAATCAAACTTGCAGTACAAAGCTACTAACACCCTCCTTTTGAGCAAAGATCATTACTGTATGCTTGATTTCAAGACAAACAGTCTTTTCCCAAAAGGCTGATTCAATTCAGATCTGACCCACCCCAGCAGAGGCGGGTAACAGCCCCAAAATACCTGAACAGTCATGGGGGTGGAGGTGTATTTAAAAAATATTAAAACCTGTCAAGATGGGTGCGAGGCATTGAACTAGAGAAAATAGTCTTGTTTAGATATACATGTATATTGATAAACAATATTCGTTTATGTATCTAGGAGGAGTTCAAAATCAAAACCAACCCCACAAAAACCAGCCCCAAACCAAACA
>VZSF01008739.1:13740-24743 GCA_013398295.1 Chionis minor
GGCCCGCCGGGCAGGGTGGGTCCTGGTGCCCTGGCTCGTCCCCCGGCTGCGGCGCTCTCGGCACGGTCGGAGCGGGAGCGGTTGTGGTCGTGTCGGCCGCGTCCCCGCCGGGCCGGTGTCCGCGGGCGCGGTGGCAGATGGCGGCGCCGAGGCCCACGGGGCTCCGGCGGGTGCGGGAGGCGCCCACTCGGCAGCCCGTGTGCGGGGGCCGGGGCCCGGGTCTCTGCCAGGCGGGCGGTTTGCGTCCCGGTGACCCCCAGGCTGCCGGCGCGCCCCTGGCACTGCCACCTCCCAGCACCCGTCTGCGCCCTCGCAGCCCCGTCTGGCCCCGCTGCGCCCGGCGTGCGCCCGTTTACCCGCCCTGCGCTCCACAGCGCTCCGATGCCAAGGGGAAGCGCTCAAGGTGTCACCCCGATCTGCCCGAAAAGGCAGCGGTTTTTTATCTCTAAACACAACCCCCCTTGCACTTGCTGCATTGCAGCTCCGACAATCAGGCCTTGGCAAACCTCACTGCTGCGCGCGGGTGAGCTCAGTCCCTCTCGCCGTCCTGCCCGGTGCAGTGTGGCTGGCGCTGGCTCGTCCCCTCCCGGCTGCGCTGCACAGCTGGGGCACCGCGGTGGCCCGGCTCGGTCGGGACATCCCGGTAACGCCGGTCACGGTGCTGGGGAAGGGGCAGCCTCCGGCCCTCTGTAACGTGCTGAGACAAAGCCAATAGTTGGCTCAGCAGAGCAACGACACCAAATATGACCTGGCATGGGGGTCCCTCGGGGACCCCGTCAGCTTACGGCCTGTGCTCCCCAAGAGCTCCGGGATGCTGGGCAAAGCCGCCATCACTGCCCGGGGCCCTGGCCACTGGTCAGCGGGAACTGGCCGTCTCAGGTCTGGTCCTTCCCTCGAAGCCCTGTGGATGGAGACGCGACTGAACGTACTTCAAAACCGATGCGTTTAATTGCGCTTCCGAGTCCTAATTTGGGGGCCAGGAGCCTGGTCTCAGTGCTCAGTAGGAGCTGCTGAAGACAGACCGTTCATCACTTTCCTGGTGGCTGCTGCGGGGCTGAAAACCCCCCACAAACCGACGAGCGTCTCCCAGCGCGGGCCCAGCACAACGCGGGGCGGGGGCTGCTGGCACATGAACATCACATCCAGCTCAAAGATGTATTTATCGCACCTTCTAAAAATACACTGAAACCCCAGATATGAAGAACAGTAAATCTCCTACACCATTAATGGGGTCAAAAGCCATATAGATCCAGACAGAGCGTAAAGTCTCCTCTGGGAGCTCGTTAGAGCTGCATACAGAGGGGAATACTGCCCCCAGGGAGACACGGCTCTCTTGCCTTGCATCTGTTGGGCTGTGGATCGTTTAGCCGGGAGCTGACGAGCTCCTTTTAGATCTCCTGCGGCCTCAGCTCTCGCTGTGTTCCTGCCCTGCTTTGGGAGCCATCTCTGAAATACTGTGTATTTTTGGCAGATTATTGGCATCTGGGTGTGCTGCCATCTGTGGATCCTGGCAGCCATTACATCCTTCGACGTTGCATCATTCTTGGGGGTTTTATTTAAGATAAAGGCAAATTGTTTATCTTGCACTAGGTAGAAGGAATAATTTGTGTTGCTGTATTTCAGCATCTTTCTGGTGTTTCTAAAGCATCTGTCACTTTTGTTTGTCCATATGTGACACATCAGCTGGAGAACTGGCTTAAATTTTCATTGAAATGTGAATTTGCTCCACAACCATCATGAACAAGCAGATGGCTTTTCTCTCCCCGCTTTTTCTGACGAGATTTCCCTTTCTCCCAGCAAAGGAGCTGTCTCTAGCAGCCGCATGGTGGTGTATCCAGACAGTGGAGAAGCAATTGGATGTTTACACTGCGTCTTCCTGCTGGAGGCGTTTCAAAGGCCTTTTCCAGCACAGGGACCGTTTATCCTATTCAATGCCAAAGGCTGGGACAGAGCCAGTGGTACCTCCTGTCTTTTGTCTGCTGGTGGCCAGACTGGTCTCTGGCCTGCACTAGGATGCTCCAGAGAGTCAATTCATCAGCGTCGCTGCAGATTCACAGTGTCCATACGACACGTCAGGGTTTGTGTCCTCGCCACCGGCCCCCAGAGCCTTTGGTAAAACACCAAAAGAGGCGAGAGTGTGGCCGAGACCGGAGCTGAGCCCATCGCTGGTGATGGGCTGAACGCCGTCAGGAAAACCTTAACATCCATTTTTCGTCCTTCAGAGCAGGGACCTGCCATCCCGGTGGCTTCGGCTGGGGACCGGGGCTGAGCCCCCTGCGCCCCCCTCGCCTCTGCCCATCTTTGGGTGCTGGTTCCCCACCTGCTCCCGTCTCCTGCCCGCCCGAGGAGGCGCCGCCGCCCCGGGAGACGTTTGTCCCGGGCTCCCCACGAGGTGGCAATGCCGGTCTCCTTTGCAAGAGCAGCTCACGGGCTGCACCGAGTAGCTGCAGTTTCTTTCATGCCCGGTGCCTGGCAAATAACCATCTCCCTCCGTCCCCTCCGGGCTGAACCCGGGCTCTCTGCAGAGGAAAATCCCAGTGCGTGGGGCCGTGGCAGTGGTGAGCTGCCAGCTTTGTTTTAGGGTCAGCAGGAGGAGCACAGAGTGCCCGGAGCTGTCTGGGTCCCTGTTGTCCCTTCAAAGACCCGCTCTGCAGTCGTGCGTTGGGCTGGGGGTGGCTTCTGGAAGCCGTCTTGCCCCTCAGCCAGTGGCACGTGCGGAGCGCAGGGCCCCTGCGGGGAGGAAACGCGCTGGTGGCGAGGGCAGGGGCTGCCCAGCATCCCTGCTCCTGCCAGACCTGAGGATTTCAGGGGGAGACGCTCCCGCCTGCACCCATGTGCATGTGTGGCACGCCAGGCCCGGCGATGCCGGGGCGATGCCGTTCAGCCCTGCGTGCAGGGGTCCTGCCACGGCAGCTCCGGGTGCTCACGGGTGCTCTGGGTGCGCAACCGGCCCCGGGTCGGTGCAGGTCTCTGACCTTTGAGACCAGCAAAGCCATAACCCCCTGTGCTCTGAGGTGGGAGGTCTCAGAGCCCCTCCAATACACCTGGGAAGTGGAGCAGAAAGGAAGGAATCATCCCGGCATTTCACTTTACTGCTTCTCCTGCAGCTCAGGAATGCCCTCCGGGCTGGGACATTCCTAGAAACCAGCTTTTCTCCTCTAACATCCTTCCTGCAGCCTCCGTGTGACTGCATAGACTTGGATTCAGGATGAGCTGGATTTTTGATGTACAGTATTTGATCGCATTAATCAGCGAAGGCAGCACTGGCAGACATTAGCCCTGGTGATTAACCTGCTCCTGGAAAGAGCTGAGGCACGGCCGGGGCGAGCCCAGCTGTCACGGGGCCAGAGGCTGCGCAGGGAATCCCAGACTATTTGCTTAAGTACCACATTCCCTTTCCTTACGGCTGTCATTCCCTTTCACACACAGCTATTCCTGGCAATTCAAGTCCCAAAGGCTGCGAACCCTGGAAGTGTTTATTTAACGAGCAAGTGAACCCATCTCTGCCCACCCGGGGTCGGGGCCGTGGCCTGCAGGGTGCTCTCTGTGACTCCCATCCATCGGATGCTCCTGGGCTGGAGGCACCGGACATGCTGTAACACAAACATTCACGGGGGGTTTCGAGCGCATCCTCCCCAACACCACAGCATGTCCTGGTGCAGCCCCCTCCCTCCCCTGCGACGCACAGCACGGGCCGCCTGTGGGCACGTCCCGATTCCTGCCTAACCCAGGGACCCCCCACTCACCAGTTTGGCGCCTGGTGCATTACCATTACGGCTTTTTAATTTACAGTTACGGTGTTAATTCACCCTCGCTCCCTCCCACTGCTGGGCTCCCCCTTCCCCTGGCAAGGGCTTTGCTCCCTCCCCACTGCTCAGTTGCCTCTCCCAGCGCTGGCTGTGAATCCTCTCCTCTCCGCGAGGTGCCAGGAGAGCTCCAAGCACCGGGGCTCAGCCCAGCCCAGCCCAGCTGCTGGGGCTGGCCAGCGGGCACAAACCTGGCTACCAGCCTGGCTACCAGCCCTGCTCACAGCCCCGCTCACAGCCCGGCTCGGCCTCTCCCTGCCTGCACCTGAGCACGAGCAATGGGGGAGATGCAGCGTCCCCCGGCTGGGAAGGTCCCGGTGTCCGGCCCCACACCGTGCACACTGGGTGGGCGCTGGGAGCCCCAGCGGGGTGGGGGGCTGTGGCCCAAGCTGCTCCGTCCCTCCGGGGGAGCCCACCCTGCTGCCGGTGCAGGGCAGGTTGTCCCAGGGAGGGTTGTCCTGGGGCTGGGGGATCCCATGGGTTTCCTGCGGGGAAGGGGTGCTGCACCCTCCGCTGCAGCCCCGGCCAGCTCCTGTGTCATTCCCGCAGGGCCAGGATGAATCCCGTCCCGCACGCAGGTGACTCCCCTGGCCCAGGTTCAGGCTCCCGTGCACACAGCGCTCAGCGCTCACACTGCGGGGATGGCACCAAATAAACGTCCACCTGGTGGGGTCACCAGGGCCGGGACAGCCCCAGCCCTCGTCTGGGGACTCTGCATCAGCCCGGAGCGAACCTGACACGGGAGAGACTGGGAAGGGTGGGAGCAGCTCCCGCAGCCGGCGCCCTGCCTGCCCTCCTGCCCCGCTCTCTGCACGCCGGCTCCCGGCCTGTTCCCGGCTCCCGGCTCGCTCTGCCCACAGGGCTGCACCGCGGGCTGTTCCTGGGCACTGCAGACCCTGCCAAGGCTTCCCGGGGTCCCAGCGGTGCTGCGGGTGTCTGGAGGGGAGCAGAGCCGCTGCTCCGAGACACGGTGAACCCTGTGCATGGGCCACACTGACCCCAGAGACATCTCTGGGCCCCCCATGGCTGCTCCCCCCCTGCTTAGTGACAGGGAGCAAGTCCCAAGGGTTTTCTGCAGTGGAGGGGCCCCGACTGGGCGGCAAGAGCAGCTCGAGGAGCCGGGACGGGGAGAGCCCCAAGAGGCTTCTGCATTCAGTCTCTCCTGACGGGGGACGGGAATGCGGCGCTGCCGGCACCAGGCGCAGCCAGCGCTGGGCTGACTCAGAGCCTCGGCATCGGGCCGTGCCGGGGCAGAGGGAGGGATCGTCCCTGCATGGCAGTTCTGCCTGTCAGCCCCGGCACGGCCTGTTTGCACACGCCAGCAAACGCGCTCTTGCCAGGCACGTCCCGCGTCTCTGCAGTTTGTGACACCCGGGTCACGCTGCCGGGACGGAGAGCTGCCCCCGTGGGAAGGGGTAAAGGCGGCAGGTTCTGCTCCCGGCTGGGTCCCCCGCTGGGCTGCGGAGGGGCTGGAACAGCCCAGGACACGGGGGTCCAGCCGGGAACGTAACACATCTCCCGCTTCTGCCCTGCGCGGCTCCAGCCCTGCCTCCCCCTGTCCAGCCGGGCTGGGCAATGTGGCAGTGCTGCCCCGCAGCCCCCTCACTCGTGCCTTCCCCCGGCCCCGGAGGGAGCTCCCTGCTCTGTGCCAGGGAGAGGATTTGGGCCACGGAGAGACCCTGGGAAGGGCCTTTGCTGGAAGTCTGGTGTGCCAGGCAGGGCCCTGCTGAGCTGGGCTCCTGGAGTGTGGGAGCTCAGCTCCAGCCCCAGCGCCAGAACCGGCCACGTCTGTGGACACGGAGCCCTTTCCTGCCGTGCTGGGTGCCCAGGTGTGAGGATACCCCAAATGCAGCAGGAAGAGCAGCGAGACCCTCCTCCCGACTGCCCCCGCCACGGCCCCATGCTGCTGACGCTGCCTTGCACAATGGGGACCAACGTGTCCCTTGTTGCGGCACGGTGCGGGCAGAGGGGAAGAGCCTTGCTGTGCCGCTCTTCCTGCATGTCCGGTGGTCCCCAGTGCCCACGAGAGGAGCAGCCCCCTCCGCAGCCCAGATCGCTGCTGCCTGCCTTGCACTGCCCGGGCAGGGGGTTACGCTCCTGCTCCTGCTCCTGCTCCTGCTCCTGCTCCTGCTCCTGCTCCTGCCGAGAGAGGTACCAGCCCTGCCGTGCGACCAGCCCAGCTTCCAAACAGCCCAGGCATCCCACCCTGCCCACGGAGAGGACGCCGGGCTGAATCCACCTCTCGCTGACCCAGGGGTAGAGGGACAGGAGCTTTTTGGGGTAATAGCAGCAGAAATGGTGAGTGCAAGGCAGAGCCCAGCTGTCCCCGCTCTGCTGACGTGAGCAGGGAGAAGGGGCAGGTCGGGCCAAACACCTTGGTCAGCATGTGCCTTGTTCCAGTTCCTATTTCACTTATGAGGCAAAACCTGCCAGGAGTGTGAGCGCGTCCCCGCGCACCTCCAGCCTCCCAGCCCTGCCCCACAGCCAGGCACGCTCGTCCCTCCCTGCCTACACACAGCAACTCCCCGAGGGCCAAACACTGGCCGTGGGCCAACGCTGCTTCCCGCAGGCTGGCAGAGCCCAGCCCTGCCCGCCCCGTCCCGGCACGACGCCCGGCGCGGCAGAGATTTGCCTCTTACAAAACACTTGGCCGCGGCCCCTGCCCTGCCCTGCCCAGCCGGGATGGGAGCTGGCAGCGGGGCCGGCCATATTCCGGGGTCTCAGTGCCCTGGATCCCACAGCCCAGACCTGAGCGGGGACAGAGTGGCCCCGGGGCAGGGGGAGCGCTGCCGGCACCGCTGGGCTGCAGAGAGCACAGGCTGCAGGGGCAGAGGGACACTCACGGGGACCTGGGGTGCCTGAGGTCTTTTGGGGCATCGCGGCTGCAAAGCCCGGGGCCACTGCTCATGTTTGCTGCCATGTCCTGCGGCTGCCTGTCCCTCCCGTGCCTACTCGCGCTGCCCGGGGCTCTCCTGGCACCCCCGGGGTGCGGCAGCAGCGTGTGTAGCTCGTGCCATGGCGGCGGTAGCCCAGAGCTGCTCAAGCCCCTCGTCCCGCAGGGAAACCTGGACAGGCTGCGCCGCGAGGGTTCGGCTTGGGAAACAGCTCGGCCACAGCCCCTTCTTTTGCCTACGAGGCGTCAGGGAGCCGAGCACCCATCTGCCTGCGGACCTGCCGGGCCTCACCCAGCAGCAGCACCCCAGAGACAGCACCAGGGATGTGCCCTCCCCAGGGGACCCTGAATGCCCCCAGCTCCCCGCACCGAGGCAGCTGCTGGCGGCGGCGCAGGCTGGGGCCTCCCGGCTGCTCCATCTGTACCTGCCCCCAAAGGCTCTCTCCCACGGGGGGTGTTTGCTGCGGCCCCCGAGCACAGGCCTTGCCGTCACGGCGCTGCTCAGCTGCCACGTGCCCAGCCTTCCTGACGGCCACCGCGCTCACCCCACGCCATGGGGCTTCCCTGGAAAACCAGGTCAAGATGGAGCCATTGCCTTTCCGCAAGTGGCTGCGCTGCAGGTTTTGCTGCGCTCGTGCCCCGGGCTCGGTCCTGCGCTGGCCGGGAGGCAGACCCACGGCGGCTGGGCTGGCGCGGGGCAGGAGGGGCTGGCGGATCGAGCGGGTTTCGGGAGCGCAGGGAAGCCACCCCGGTGTTGGCCGTGGCACCCTGACCCAGGAGCAGGTTCTCGCCAGCCTGGGGCCGGGTTTGGGTGAAACCCCGCGGGGCTGAGGTCGGAGGTGGAAATGCTGCCTGGCTCCCCCGTCCCCCATCGCCCTCCTGCTCGAGGACAGGCTCTGGCTGAATTTCAGTCTTTGCTTTTGTTCCTTGGCCAGGAGCAGGAATAGACACACACACACCCCCCCCACCGCCGTCCCCACCCGGGGGCTCTCCCTGCTCCCGTCGGCCTCGCGGGAAGCAAACACAGCCCAGGGGAGGGGGCTGCCCGGCAGCCCCCAGCAGCAGCCCCAGTGCAGGAGACACCCCCCCCCGGGGCTGGTGGGCGATGGGGTAAATCGCAGGTGCGTCAGCCCGGTGTTGTTTCGGCTGACACGGCCGCCCTGCCGCGTCCCTGCCGCGGGTTGTCCCCACGCCCAGCGCCGGGCTGTGATTAGCGAGGCGGGGGCCTGCCCGCGCGTTCCCATCGCCCGTGTCACCGCCGCCACCGCCCTGGCAGGCGCTGCCAGCCGGGTGTGCCGCCCCACCGCCCGCTGGCCCCAGGGAACAACGCTGAGCGGCTGCCTAATAAGGAAACCACCCGCTCCCTCCGGCTTGCAAAACACCTGGGACTCGGCGTTGCGCTGACGCCGCACGTTCCCAGCAGCTCCCGGGAGGTGGTGGAGGCCAAAATGGCCTCTGTTACCCCCAGCTGGGCTGCGGCCAACAGCGCCAGGACCCTGCAGAGCCGACACTCCAAACCCTGGCGGGGTCGGTCATTGGGGTCCCAGCGAGCGAGGGACATGGGGAGGGGACGCAGGCAGCCCATGCTGTGGGACCCACACGCCGCGCGTGTGTGCATGGAGCGCCAGCTCCCAGGCCCCGTGCGGCAGGACGCGAAGGGCTGGCTGCCCCGCACACCGTGCCGGCTCTGCCGTGTGCCGTGCTGGCCTGGCCGGCGTCAACCATGTCCCCAGTCTTGCCAGTGAGCCACAGCCCGCTGGGCCCAGAGCCTTGCTGCAGGAATGCTCACATTCCTGTGACAGCTTTTGCTGGTGCTCAGCACGGGCTGGGAAAGCACCAGACAGGGCCAGCAGCAGGACAGCCGTCCCAGTGTCCCAGCGATCCCATGGTGGCCTCAACGCTGGGTCACTGGCACAGGGTGGGAAACACGGTGGTGGCTGGAGGGGGACAGCAGGCGGCTCTGGCGAGGGCTGCGCGGTGAAGCTGGCTCGGGGAACCGCCTGCCTGCGTCCCTCCGTGTCCAGGGGGGACAGGGAAAGGCACAGGGGACAGGAGGGATTTGTGTCAGGAGGGACGGGATGTGTCCAGAGGGGCTCGGCGGGTCCAGCGCTGTCAGCAATTTGGGGAATGCTGGCTGCCCACGGGCTGCTGGTGGAAGTTGACAGAAGTGCCCTGAGCAGAAACAACCCCAAGCCCCAGCAAGTCCCCGAGCCCTCCCGTCCCTCCCAACGGCCCTGGGTCCAAGCCCTGGGTCCCACATCATCACCAGGCTTCGTCCCCAGCCACAGCAAAGGTGAAGGGCCTGGGGTTGGCCACCTGAGCGGCTCCAGTCTCTCGGGGACGCCGGTGCAACCCCTCCTCCTCAGCTTCCAAGACCCACAGGATCTGACCCCTCGGACAAGCACAGTCGGACCCCAGCCGTGTCGGGGCGCTGAGCAGCACCGGGAATGAAGGCACCAGCCCTCCCCGGAGCCTGCGGGAGCGCCCGGGGCAGCCGGAGAGGGGACGGGGGGGTCTGCAGCACTCCGGACAATCCCGAGACGGGGCTGACGGGAGCCCCCCAGTCCCCAGAGCCCGTCGGGCTCCCTGGGCAGGGCCGCGCAGGTGGAAAGTTATTTCTCAGGAACTGGCTGATGGTGAAAGTCGTTTCCCAGGCGCGGCCCGGGAGGAATGCAAATCCTCTGAAGTTCTTAGTTCCCTGTAATTAATCAGGCAAGTTTCAGCTTGGAGCCGGGCCGCCCCAGCCCCAGGTGTGGGAGCGAGAGGGGGTGACGCAACCAGCCTGTCCCTGCAGCGCACATGTCCCCTCCTGCCCCAGGAATGTGCCCGGTGACTCATGGGGACCGCGGGGGCGGCGAGGCCGGGTGGCGCGGAGGGGGGTGCCCGCAGTCGGGGTGCTGGGTGGGCGCACCCCAGTGGGCTCGTGCAGATGCGGGGCCCCGTGTCCTCCAGCCTGGACGTCCCACGGGGTGACTGAACGCCCCCACGCTGCCCTCCCTGCCACATCGCCCACAGGACAGAGCCTGCTCCATGAGAGCTGGCAGCATCCCGGCCCCGGGGTCTCTGCAGGCTCAGGAGAAATGCAGCTCCCTGGCGCTGTGGGGTGGCTCTGGCCACGCAGGACAGACATCCCTCCCCCGAGCAGCTCTGCACCACCATCCCCAGAAGTTGCCACTGGGCCAGTGGACTTACTCCTGACAGCTGGGCGGCAGCGGATGGCAAAGTGCCTCGGGTCGTGGGGCTCCCAAAAAAAAGGGCCATTGCACGGGGCTGAGAGCGTCCAGCCCGGCTCAGGGGAGGGCAGTGCAGCCACGCAGCTGGAGCCGCAGCGGCGCGTGGAGGCCAGGCTGCCTCGGGCCCTGGCGTGGCAGCGTGGGGCTGGGGGCTCGGAGTGAGCACGCCAAGGGCATCCCCAGAGCGGAACCACGTGGGAAGGAGCCCAGTGGCCGCTCCCGCACACCACAGCGGGGTCTCTGCGTGCTCGGGGGGTGCGACCACAGGTCGGCAACAGGCGTGTGGCCGAGGGCTGGGGGCTGCAGCAGAGCAGAGGCAGCAGCCACCGAAATCTGTGTCCCTGCGGCAGCGCAGGGGCTGCACGCCGCAGCCGGGGTGCCAGAGGGACACTTCCCCGCCAGCCTGTCGAGCGGTGAGCGGCAAGTGGTGCCATCTGTGGCAACCAGTCAGAATTGCCTACAGACATGCGCGCACGCGCGTGTGCGCACCCTTGCACGCTTGTTCACACTTGCCTCCTCCCCTCACCACGCGAGAAGGGCGAGGGCCCAGCTCTGCCTGGCAGGACGCAGGCGCTGGCTCGGTGCCAGACCCAGCCATGTGGCGGCTCCAACGCAGGGCCCGGCTCTGCCCGTGCCGGCAGCGGGAGCTGGCGCTGCCAGGGTGCAATGTGAGGGCAGGACCCCGCGGCCCAGCTGTGGCCACCCCCGAGAGCTGCGGCCACCCCCGTGCGATGCCCGAGGCCTGACCGGTGTGGTGGTCCCTGCCTGGCCTCTGTGGGGTGCTGCCAGCGGGCCCCGCGCACGCACGGCATGTCCTGAGTCCCGTGTCCCCTGCGCCGCAGGAGCCCTGTGCAGGGAGCGGCGCTGGCAGGATGCAGGCAGGGAATGGCTGCCCACACCGGAGCCCCCCCAGCGCAACCCCTGCACAGCCCAGCACCCCCAGAGCACCCAGCACCCCCTGCACACCCCAGCGCACTTCAGCATCCCCCGGCATCCCCCAGTGTCCCCGAGCAGCCCCTGCACACCCCAACACACCTCGGCATCCCCCGGCATCCCCCGGCATCCCCCTGC
>VZSF01008740.1:0-18943 GCA_013398295.1 Chionis minor
GTGGAAATTGGTGGGCGAGCGCCTTATTTCCCGAGTGGTTTAGAAATCGCGTGTAAGTTGGGAGACGCGAACCGCAGCGCTGCTGAGACGAGCGAGCCCCGCACACGCGCCGCCGAGACTCTTCCATCAGGCAGGAATCCAAAGGAATCTCCGAAATCTCCTCCGAAGCGCTGCAGGAGCCCTGGGATGGGATGGCAGAGGCGATGGGCGATGCGTGCTCGACACCCGCGCCCTACAGCCTCGCCGCTGGCGCGCTTCGGGCTGGGTTTTTTTGGATTTTTTTTTTTAAAAAAAAAAAAAAAAAAGGCATTCCATCCCCTTACTTCCTGTGAAGTCATCTGGCCCAGGGAGGTGGGGATTTCCCCCGAAATCCTTGAATTACAGCTCACTGGTGAGACATCCTGGGGTGAGTGCTGGATGTGGTCAAGAAGCCGGTAGAGGAGTGGGACAACTGCTGCGCAGGACATGTTTTTTCCGCAGCTTGAACATTGTAGCCTCGGTGCCCTGAGGACCTGACAGGTAACATCCTTAATTACAGTCATTTGTGCAGAAACTCGGCTATAAAGGGGAAAAAAAAAAAAAAAAGGCAGCTCATTTTTGTGTCCGGAGCTTATTTCTGCAGCGTTATCTGATAAACTCCTGCTGCCCCGAGCTGCTGGAAGCATCCGCAGTGCTGGAAACTCTTTGCCTCCGGCTGTGTGCGTAACCAGGTGAGGTGTCACCTAAGGAATTTCGCCTGCTCACCTCTGTAAGGATTTTCCTCCTCCATCCTTCTGCGTTCCCTGCTGCGAGCACGGGAAGGCACTTGCAGCTGCCTCGTGCCCCGACTTGTCCTGCCGAGAGCCGGGGTCTGCAGGTTGTGCCGTGCGATCCGACCGCCTGGCTGCTCCTCAGCGGTGTGTGGAGCCGGGCTGGGCCACCGTGGGTGCCTGGCGATGGCCATCAACCAGCCCAGCGCCTTGAGGACATCTCCCGTGGGTAGGACTGAGCTGCCAGTCCTCTCGCACTCGCAAGCAACTGGAGTTTCCCGCTCGGCAGACGTGAGTTTTCCGGTCTGTGTGGCCCTGGAGAGGCTTTCCTCAACCCTTCGCCCACCCAACCAGCGGTCCTGGAGGCACCTGAATCAAGGCAGCTTTTGGTTTGTTTTCCCAGCCTTGTCTTCACTCCTGCGATGCCGGGATTCCCCTTCCCTTGGCGCATAGGGAGGAGGAGGAGGAGGTATTCCAGCGCTACTCCTTCCGTTTCCCACTTGGGGTGAAGGGAGAGGGCTGTTGGCACCCCGGACCCCGCCGGGAATGGGCATTTCACCTCCTGGCCAGCTCGAGGAGATGTTTGATGCCCCCCATGGTACTGCTGTCCCCTCCCACGTGGTTTGGGCTGTGTCTGTAGGATCTGCACCCCACAAGCTGGAGGGGCTCCGTACCTTCAAGGCTCACTAAAACCAGATTGAAGAGGAAAAATCTCTCTTTTTATTTTTTTTCTCCTGCCCCTGACATTTTCCGGCAGTTCAGTAGTTTGCTATTTATAACAAAACCTTGCCTTGCCCTGCTGGAAGCCCAAGTGTTTGTAAACATGAAAATCACGAAGTGAAACAAGCCGGGAAGCAGCGAGAGAGAAGATGGGCGAGCTTGCTCCAACTACTAGCAGAATATAGTAGAAAAAGGGGAAATTCAGTATTGTAGGCCTCGGCTGGTGTAGTCTAAAATGATCTCGTCACCAGGAGGTGATGTGAAAGCAGCTGTCGCTCTGAGTGGAAGCGTTTCTTGGGCTGCTTTATGTTATTGGGAATCCAGTGTGGATATTTTCCCATTAAGGAAAATAAAATGCTGAGTAAGTCCTGTGAAATTAGAGAAATAGGGAGTTCTTTCTGCTGTCGGTACCTATATTTGGTTGCCTCTTATCGTGCTCCAAGGGAAGGCAGGACGGGGCCACCAGGCTGGGGTAGGTGTCACCCGTCGCGGCTCCGTCCAGCCTCAGCTTTGCCGGTGCCGTGCTCCTCACCGTCGGGTCAGGCGTGGTGCTGGGAGAGGAACTCTGCCCTTCTCCTCCCAGGCTGGCGGCATCCAAAGACAGTTTCGGGAGTTTCCGATGATCCGCAGTCCTGCGGTGACCTGCACTGAGTCCTTGGAAGCCTGCAGTGACCTGTGCTGAATCCTTGCTGAGGGATGTTGGTCAGGCTGGAGTCACGAGAGAAGGAAATTCGGACTTCTGAGGAAACGCTAACATGATTTTAGGAGGTTTTCTAGGCGAGGAAGGTCTGGGCTGCAATGCAAGGAGAGGATGGGAGGGCTGCGGCTGGGCTAAATAAAACATTTAAGCTGAAAAGGGACCTTCGGTCACGTCTGTACATGCAGAGGGCTGCCCCAGGTCACTGGGAAGTTCAGTGAAAGTGAATATTAGTTGCGTGGGAATGGCTGTTGGTTAGCTTCCAGATGAAATTACACAACGCAAATGAGATCTGAGGGCCAAGGCTGGTTCCGCAGGTCGCAGACAGGGTAATGGTGGCTGAGAAGCTCCTGCCAGGAGCATTCGGGAAGAGGCGGACAATTTCTGCTCAGCTTTGGCAGCCCCGTGAAACGGTGCTGGGTGAGGAAACCACAGGTCCAGCCGGGTTGGATGGTGCTGGGCTGTGGGGTCTGTCCGTCCTGGCCGTGCCGTCTCCATGGGCAGGTTGTTCTCCAGATGCGGGCTTGCTGTAATGCCACCAAGGTCCCTAACACCACATTGGTTTGGTGGCACTGGGAGGATTTACACGGGTCAGGTACCTATGGGAAGATGATGTCTAGAAATGGAGCATGTTTCCTTCTTTCTCCCCACTTGAGGGAGAAATGACTGTTTGTGGAGCTGCAGCTGGGCAGACAAGCTGCCTGCAAGCCCGCTCTGACACGCATGAGCCCGGTGGATTGCGTTGGATGGCTCTGGAGTTTGCTGGACATCTACCTAAGAGAAGAAACGACATCTTTTCTGAAGACCGTTGGTGCCTAGAAGGTTCATCAAAAAGGTGCTTGGACCAATCTCATCACCTAGGGATGAGGGAAGCCTGCCGGCCCCATTTTTTTCCCTTTGCTCCACTCCTGGCTGTATCCAAAGCAGTAACAAATGTGCCGCGAGATGATTTATGGCACCGAGGAGCTGGTGAGGTGCTCGGGAAGCAACGGCGCTCTGCTTGCCATTTCACTAATGGCTCTAATAAAATCCAAATCAGCGTTAATGGTTTTAATATTCCTTCCATCGCATCTCCGAGGATGGTAATGACAATCAATAGGACGTATTTTC
The DNA here is from genome assembly GCA_013398295.1 of Chionis minor. Lineage (NCBI taxonomy): Eukaryota > Metazoa > Chordata > Aves > Charadriiformes > Chionidae > Chionis > Chionis minor. The sequence continues at coordinate 3,277 of VZSF01008740.1, forward strand.
CGAAAATAATATCTGCAAATTCCATAGTCAATTAAAAAAACACTTGCAGGAGAGGAAATGGCTTACCCCTGTGAAGGGATTTGGGTGCTGTGTGTAGACGGATGGCACTACCGACTGCATTCTGCTGTCCACAAAGCAGGCTTATTGCTGGCAGCGGCGATAAAAGCTCATCCCTGCAGCCTCCAGGACTTTTGCAGGAGCCTCTTGTACAGGTAAGGGTGTGTTGGAGTCTGTATTTTCCCTTTTTGTCACTTAAATATTCCTACGTCCGCTGCCGAGACCGAGAGATGCCCGTGGTCGGCAGCGCGTGTGTAACAGCACCCTCTGCCCAGGCACACAACTTGCTCTTGGGGACGTGGGTTTGTGCATCTGTGGTGTGTTAGGAAGTTAAATTTGTCTCCTTCCGGCTCATTTGGTCCTCGAGGCTGCCTTGAGCTTAGTGGAGGTGGGCACGGCGCCCCTGGTTCCTTCAGAGCCGCGTTTGATCGGTGGCCGGCTACCCCCGGCGGTCTGTGGACCTCTTTGGGGAGGGCCCTGAAAAGGCAACGAAGAAGAGCCAGAGCTGATAGTGGCAGCTTTAATTCATTATCTGCAGGTTGGAAAAGTTCCGGGTCTGCGTTTAAAAACAGTTGGAAACCTCTGCGCGAGGTTTTAAGGGCTGCCACAGGAGATGCCAGAAGGTGGTAGTACCATGGAAGTCCTCATGGACTGTAAATACTCATTTCTTCTGCCTGTGGTTTTGTTGGTGTCTCCTCTCCCGGCTGCTGAAAATTTGGGACGAATTCAAAGTATATATGATGCAGTGCAGGATTAAATCTTTAAAGAAGTGAATAATTGGCCCTGGGCAGGGGTCTGTGTTTGATGGAGCGTGTTTGAGGGCAGCTCTGGAGAGAGAGCTGGGTCAGAGCAGCCGTGGTGGAAGGAGGAACGCGTAGACCAGGTGAAAGAGGGAAGAAGTAGAGGAATGGATGGAGCAGCGACGCTGCGGTGCCCGACGGGTGCTTGTTAAAGCCCCGCGAGAGTATCGGCGTGGGGCTGTCGGGAACGCGGGCCGGGATCAAGCACACCCTTGGTGTTGCAAAGCTTTGGTCTCTCTGGGTGTGTTGTCCGTAGGATTTAGGGAGCAAATATTTGCTTGAAGATTGGCAGTGAGTTTGTTCTCACTTAAAATAAATAATAACGGCTGAATCGAGCGTGCTTGAAGTGTTAGGTGGTTCATCCCTGGGTGATGTTCGATGCTGTCTCGGCTGCGAGTGTTGGGAGTGGGAAGTAACAGTCAGGGGTTTAATGCCTGAAAGCAATTTTCTCCAGGCGAGAGCTGTCGGTGCATTAACTTCTGACACGCTAATTTTCAAAATCAAACTTCTCGCTTGCAGGAAATTGCATTTCTGTCATTCCTACAGCGTAGAGGCGCAGCAAAACCGTCTCTCTCCACCTGGCAGCTCTCTTACCTATTCAATTTGACCATTTAACTCTTCGCGGGGCAACCGAATAGAGGCAAAGTCGTGAGGAGAGAGGTGCTGTGGGGCGGTTCTCTTGTGAACTGGGAAAAACACACCTTTTAGCTGTGGAAAATACCGCTGAGTCCCACCAAAGCCCAGGGCGTTGTGTTCGCTTGGTGCCCCCAGCGCCCCTGGGTGCGGGACCGGCGGGGTGCGTGGCCGCGGGCGACGCGGCGCTGCCGCCTTCCGCGGCGGAGGAATCAAAGCGGCGCTGTACTTTGGCCGCTTTCCACCCAGCTCAAAGGTTAGACGAGATATTAATGATTCTGCCAAAGTGTGCAGTGTCTTTAAGCGAAGAAGACATCTACAGGTACTCCAAAATGCTCGTTGCTTGAGGAGCGTTGGTAATTACATAGTTTGGAAAGATGTATGTCTGCTGCTTCTGAAACTGGGCCAAGGCAAAATGCCCACGATTAATAATCTTGAGCAGAAACTTTATCTCCATCGCCGCCGCAGAGCCTTTCATTGGAGAAAGTGCTTAATACATGGGGGGACAGCACGGGGATGCTTTTCTGATGAGTGAATCTCCTTTATTTGAGTGTTACTATCACGTGAATTCCTCTGTGTGATGGACCCCGGCGAGCTGGCAGTGCTTCCCAGTCGATTGGTAAGTGAGCGGTTTGCCTGGGATGCGGAAATCGCCGAAACAAGCCAAGAAGGTTGGATTGTTCTAGCGCTAATTGCGTTGCAGGCAAGAGTAAATCTCCCTATAATATCCTTGTAAGTGATACTGCGTTGGTGATGCTGGCTCTATGAGGCCAATGAGGATATTTTGGAAGAGTATTTTTGGTATTGGGTATACTAAGTAGCAGATGCTAAGGATTTCCGAAGAGAGGAGTAAGTAAGCCTTTACGCAAGTCAAAATTTTTATTGTCTCAGAACACAATTTTGTTGGCATAATCTTAAAATCCAGGGGTTCTGCAGTCTGGAGCCCCGGACCCCTCCCCTGCGGCGCCTTCACTAATGCTTCCAAATTCTCACTTAAACCTAAGTGACGTCTCAGGTTGAAATCCCAGTGGGCAGCGGGAACCCTAATTTGACAGGATAGTAATTACGTACTCGTGCATCCGTTTCTCGCGTATTGGGCACGATACACGCAAGATGGTGGGTTTTAATTCTCAGAATTGACCCGTGCGGTGTAAAACCTGCTATTTTTGCTGCGGACAGACAGACAGCGGTTGCTGCGGTCGCGCTCTGCCCAGCGGCGGAGTAGGATGGGGCGTCTGTAACACCTGGCGCTGTGGAAAACAGTGCTCCGTGTGGAGAAGGAAATTACAGGCGGAGGGTATTTAAAAAGTGTAGGAGAAGTGTTTATTCAGTGCAACTCAAAGCACATTGCAGACCTCCTGAGGCGCACTGGGAAAGCCGGGCTCGCTCCATCCCGGCGGCGCTTGCCAGAGCTGCTGCTGACAAAGCCTTTCAGGAACAAGTATTAAACTCCCCAGGCCCTCACGCTCTGGCAGGCACTTTAAAAAGGTAATAAAATAACTGCAGTGAGCAGAAAGCGATAGGGTTGAAGTCTAACCAGGCGGAGGGTGCTGGAAGAGCTGGAATGATGGCAAGCAGTGATTTGCGAAGGATGGAACTGGCCCGCCGGCATCGCCCCTGGCGCGGCAGACGGGTGGATGGGCAAGTGGTCCTGGCTTGGCCATGGAGAAGTCTCTGCCCTTTTCCTGATCCCACGCCTGTAGGGCATCCTGATCCCACGCCTGTAGGGCAGGGCCGTCCTCGGCTCCGAAGCTGATGGTCAGGGTTGTTGCACAAGGATGCTCAGGTGTGTCTCCTGAAATGCCCTATTTAAATATTTTAAATACTACTCCAAATACCCCCCAAACCGTACCAAATGTGTCTTTGTTAATGGCAGAATTGGCTTCGCAGTGCTACGGACCGCAGGAAGCGCTGTGATTGATTTCCTTATTTCTCTCTGCCTGGATTGTAAGGTGGTTTTGCATTAACTGGCTGTTGATTGGAAAATCAAGCGCAATGCTTGGTTATTTTTTAAAGTTTGTGTAGAAAGTGTTAAAGAAAGAGCTGGGTTCTGACTGCGCTCAGGGCGTCGTTTCTCATACTCGTAATGGGGGAAAAAAAGAAAAAAAATCAGTAAACTCAACGTTGGTGGTGTAAAGGCAGGCAGGGCTGGAGGGGCAGCATTGTTGGGGAGCGGGCAGAGCCCTGCCACGCCGCAGCCCGGGGTTTATTTGCACCCAAACATACAAACCCCAAAGTGGGTTTTGCAAGTGATACTTGAGATTTCCTCTCGCATCTTTAGAAAGCAAAGGACGGAGAGAAAGCCAAAGTGAGCTCCCCTGTGCTGCGGGCTGCAGTTTGTCGCCGCTTCTACGGGAAATAAACCAATATTTTGGCCAAGCTGCCTCTGAGAAGGTGAAAGAGGCTTTCTGAACTCTGAAGCAGTTTGTAGTCAGACACTGTATGACTTCCCCTAGTGAAATAAAATAGTTGCTTTCTTGTGTATGGAGGCTTCTGTTGGGTAACGATTTTAATAAGAAATTGGGCGCTCTCGGCCGTGCCAGTTCCTGTAGTTACCGCACAGCCAGGGTGCGGCGGTGCAGCCCAGAGGGGTTTACAGGGAGCACCATTTTGTATTTGGTGGGGGAAAAAATGGACTTTTGTGATGCTTTTCAAAGGGAAATCCCATTGTGAAGGTGTATAAAATTCCCAGGTTGAGTTACGACAATAAGGTATAATCACCGCTGGAAGATCTGATTTCCCGGTTTCTCTCAATGACTCAGTACCGGTATTTATTTTCTAAACCAAGTCGCTGTTTGAAATAATCCCATCGTCTGGTGAGTTTGGTTTTTTCCCAAGGCTGGCCACCTCGGACCATGAGTTCCTGTGGCTGGGGGCTGCTCGCCCCGAGAGCATCCGGTGCGGGGCAGAGTGACGCCGCTGAGGAGCGGCTGCGGCTTCTCCAGCACCGGGCTTTGCTCCATTGTGGCTGTGAAAGCTTCAAATAATTCCGCTTTTGCGCCAGAAGCTTCCTTAGCTATAGCTAAAAAAGATTTGAAGATATTTCTTCCAGCTCGCACGCTGACCTGGATCTGCAATCGATCCTGCTTCTGTAAGCAAAGCACCCGTGGCTTTGGTGGAAAACAAGTTTATCTCTCGCAGTTATCAGCAGTTGTTGCCTTAGACATGAGGTGCTACATAATCGCTCTTCTCTTCGAGGCTTTCCGGCTTTTTCCAGTACTCATATCATTTTGGGGCGCTTCGTCTTTCCCCGTCGCGCCTGCAGAGTCATTGGTGTCACAGAAGTGGTAGAACTTCTTTGTACCGGCGATGTGGGTTTCCTGCTCAGTGATCTATAGATCTCCTTTAAATGAGAAAAATCGCGCGAAGGCCATTTATTTCGGCTCATCTGTGCTTTGTTAAAATGAAATCCGAGCCCTCGGCTGGGCTGGAGGTAATAGCTGAAATTCAGAGGGGCTGGGGAGGAAAGGGAAGTGCCGGGCTGAGATTTTAATCCTCTCTCAGCTGGTAATGGCAACGCTTAAAAAAAACCAAAAAGAGAACTATATTAAAGTGCTTAATTCTTTATGCATACAAAAGCTGCTAGTATGTACAGTCCGTAGGGAATTGGAATGCTTTTAGTGAGTTATTAAAAATTTAATCTAAACTTTTTATTTAATGTAATTCCTATATTGAATTTATTAAAGAGGGACTTGGGGAAATACCAGAATTCTGTACCTGAGTCATGCGTGGCCATCCTTTTCTGTCTCCTTTGCCTGATAGGAGGTTGATGATAAACTCTTCTTAGTGGTTAAAAAAAAATAAATTAATCTGTGAATCATTTTTCATTACCGAATTCGCTGTGCTGTGCACTTGCATTAATACATAATATCCCATAGCTTAGCGTGTATCCTGGCACAATCTACCTGGCCTTTTCTTTCTTCTTCTGCTTTCTCATGTATTATTTCTCAGGTTGAAGAAAGTAAAGTCGGCTCCTGGCTGTGCCTTGCAAAGATGAAAGAGGCTTTTTCGTAGGAGGAAGACTCCCAGCTTGTTACTTCTGTAGGCCGACCTGGGAGCTGCTGGGGGCAGCGGGGAACCATCCCGTAGCCTTGAAAAAAACATCTCTGGGATGTTTGATTCTGGGAAGGGCAAAGTAGGTGAAAATCAGGGCATGGGCTTGCAGACCAGACCTCTGTAGAGCCTTATCCCCTCTCATCTCCTGGAAGTTTCTGAAAGCGTATCCTTAAATGACCAAAATGGTACCTTAAGGCTATTTAAATTGCACACAAAAGTTGCATGGGAGCTTATCCGGTCCTTCTCCCTGCACAAAGGCTGGATGAACTGAACCTGTTTCCCAAGAAATACCAGCCTGGGCTGTCCCTTAAGTTGTGTGGATGGGGGTTTCCCACGTTTTACAGACAATACCGTCTGTCCCTATATGCCATAGTGCCATATATTCTTATATATTCTATACTTCTATGTATTCTGCTTGCCGTTCCCCAGCCCAGCCCTCTGCACGGCTCGGTCCGCCACAAAGTGGAAAACCGCGTTATCCCTAGGGAGCTGCGCTGCCGTTTCAGGAGGGCTCCGAAGTTCCACCTGCCCCGGCACTTTGTCATTGGTCCTTCCTGCCTTGTTATCTCTACAATTTTGTACTCATGAAACGATTTGGGCGTCAAATTAGCTGAAGGTTAATATCATTGAAATGGCTGATATTAATAATAGGTGCTGGAGAGCCTCTGCGGCATCCAAAAACTCTTCTGAGGGCTTCAGCCTTTAGGAAGCCACGCGCTAATGAGGCTGGAGCTTGCAGCCAGTGTTGTCTGTAGAATATAACACACTGCTTAAGGCACGCCTGCTAATTACTCTTAGTTTTTTGTTTGGTCCAGTGCAAAACGTAACTGCAGTCAAGACTGGAGCAGTTTGATGTCTGGATCCAACCCTGCAGATGTCCCTGCCTTGATCCCCAAGGGACGGCATTTCATCCCAGAGCTAGAGCCAGCTTGCTTGACGGAGTAATTGTAGCTTTATTAAACATTTTTTTGCTTGTTTAAGTAATGTATTTAGAGGAAAACTAGTAAACATGTAACATGGCGCATGCCTGGTGGAGAAATAACAGCTTCTGGTAAAATAAGCTTTCCGCAGTGAAGGCCACCAGAAATATCCCCGTGCTTGGGACATGCTGGTGCTGGTTTCAGGTTGGCAATGAGTATTCCTTGGAGTGATGGCCACTGCGGCAAAGCGGAGCGCTCCTCTCCTCCCCGGCGCAGCGCCCCGAGAGCTGGGGTAATTTATTTTGTAACTTGAAGCTGTGATTGCTCTGCAGTGGCAGCTGGCGTTCTCATCGCCCTCTCTTTTTCCTCCCACGGCTCAAGTGTTTGGTATCCCTCCTTCCCGTTCTCCCTTCTCCTCTGAAAACCAGGCTGTGCCATGGTGGACTTTAGGCGTTGCTCCCTAGGTGGGGTGTCGGTACAAGCTCCGGCACAGCCTGTGCCACCCCAGATGACTTCCTACAGCCCACGCGTGCCATGCAGAAAGGACAAACAAAATGCCAAATAATCGCATTCGCTGTCTCCGGGTTGGTGCATCGGTGGCTTGGAGCTAACGGCGACCCATCAGGTGCCAAAGCCAACTTCTCTGGAGCAGCCGAGGACAGACCACGTGGCTTTCTCTGACCTCCAGCAGGAGCTTTTTTGGGCCAAAAGAGGTTTTACCTTCGTATGGTAGAGAGCTGGTTGGGAGGAGACCCACAGCCAGCCCAGGGGACGGCGCAGGGACGCGGGGAGCCCGGGAGGGTGGGTGGGCTGCAGGGATGCTCCTCGGCTTGAAGGGGTGACCACGATTCCCGGGGTTACAAACCAGGGCTTCTGCCTGGCTGTTGCTCTCCTTTCATGTCAAAATGCCATTTATTAGCCTCCTGCTCGGGGATCGCCGCTCCCGGCGGAGGCGATGGAGAGGGAAGCTGCGCAGCAGGAAGCAAACACCTTCTCTGAGCATTTTCTTTNAAAATATAAACTGTAATTTCTCTGTGGAGGGAGTCTGAGGCGCAGAAACAGCTTCTGCTTAATAGCAGATGGAGAGGTCGCGCCAATACCTGATTGTTGGGGAGTTCCTGGAGCTTTGCAAAAACATCACTGGCCTTGTTGGCCAAAAGGCAGGACTTGGACCGAGAGCCGCCTCAGCGATGCAGAGGTGTAATGCTGAATTTAACGTGCTTGTCACTACGTGCAGAAGTCAAAGGTAACGCTAAACGCAGAGGCTGTGGCAGGGCACAGGATGGGGTGAGCCTTTCAGTTTCCCTGGGCAGCCACAAGGGTCGAAATTGGGGTTTTATTTGCAGCACTGCTCTCTTTTCTGCGTTATATTTGACTTCTCGTTGGCCTTCATGAGTGTTTGAAGTACTAAAGCCTTGTTTCACTGCTTAATTATCGTCGTTCTGTTTAAACTTGAAAATTATCTTGGAATAGATAATTCTATCTATTAGAATAGAGCTAAGGGGTTGCGTGCGCGTTAGTCCCGCTGGAAAAGGGGCGTGGAGAGACGAATGCTGTTTCGGATGAATGCGATGCTCAGAGAAGCTCGAAAGACAACCCCTATCATGGGAACAAATGGCAATTCTCCGCGTTTTGGCCTCGGGAACAAGGAGCCACTGTGTGCAAACGCAGCGCTGACGTGCTGCTCCTGCTCCCAGGTATCTTGAGCGCTCCCAGGGATTTTGAGCGCTCCCAGGGATTTTCCCATTTGAGGTGCTGGAGAGCTGCCGGCCATCACTTTGCTGGGCTGGGATGTGCAGGTGGCCAGGACGTGACTTTGTGGGGGGGTGGCCCTGGGACGGACCCTCGGCACCCACCAGCTGCCAGCGGAGCCTGGGCAGGATGGGCAGGGGGCTGCCGGGCGTTTGCTGGGCTGAGGGACTGGACGGTGTCACTCGTGTGCCCTTGGCAAGGCGGTGGCCCTGCTTGTTTTGGTGCTGGCTGGGTGGAGCGTGGCAGAACTGGTGACACTGTCGTTACGATCAGCACCAAGGGAGAAGACGGGGGGAATGGTGAGACTGGTGCGGCCGAGCGCTGCTGGAGCAGCCTTGGAGGAGGTTCTCACCAGGCTGAGCTGTGTTCCATTATGGATCCATCCGTTGTCCTACAGCTTCATCCCAAGATAAAACGCTGCACGTTGCACCTTACGCTTTCCATTCATCCCAATTAATCCTCCAGGAGCAAGCGCTGCCTTTGCTGGACGCTCCTGCCATCAGTGACTCCATCGTCACTCAACTCAAAGGTTCAATTTTGACACGAAGGTGATGTAAGTAAAAACAAACAAACAAAAAACCCCCAACAAATCCAAACTATAATAAGCCCCGCACATACCTGTCTGTCGATATTGGTCCAATTCCAGCAGACACCCTGAAATAAATCACCCGTGGTCTTTATTCTGTTTAAAGACTCGCAGAAAACAATACACTGTATTATTAGTAGAAGCTGGAGGCTGCCAGAGCAAGTCTGCTCCGAGGAAAAGAGTGCCTGAGGCAGAGCAGGAGAGGGGGAAAATCTGATTTAAGAGACAAGAGTTGTTCTCTTGCTCTTATATGGTGTGGCTCTGCCACCGGGCAGCAGCCCGGCGAGGCTCCCTCGCTCCATGACTAATAAGGCTCAGCTGGGATCCACCCTTGCTTATCCTGTTATTTTTAGCTTTTTCCAGCCTCATGCTCCGTGTGCCTGCCCTGCCGAGGGGTATAACTTCACCTCTTCTCTGAAATACTGGTTTTGCAAGCCGGCAGTCTCCCGCGGAGGGCTGCGGTGTCAGGAACGGGCAGGGATGGGGATTTTTGGCGCTGCTGGGGTAGTTTTTGGCGCTGGTGACTGATAGAGCCGTTGCAAAACGTGCCGTGTCCGTTAACTGTAATCAGCTTCCCGACCTACAGGCTGCTGCAGCACGAGAGGATTATTATTTTTTTTTGCTTTCTCGAGTGACAGTGAGGTTGGGAGTCAAACTCAGATAATCATCTTTACATCCATTTTCTTAAAGGCTGGAAATATAAAACAAACCGAGAGCAAGAGCCAGGTTTTGCTCGCGTGGACCCGGGTTTGCTCCCACACAGTAATCACATCCTTCCAAAAACCCCCCGATCTCGTCCGTGCAGGAGTTTGAACCTCTCTGAAGGCTTAATCATTTTTGGAGAGTTGCGTGTGAATAGTGTAAGGAGACCCAAAAAAGGGAGTGTGTTTCTGCCAGGCTGTGTCAGTAAGCTTGGAGTTACGGACATCAGACTTCAGAGCCGTATAAAGAATCCCCTTCTGGCTATTTTTATCCCGAGCATGACTCAGAGGGAGGTTTGTCTCTGTAAACTCATGCTTTTATCGAGGAAGCATTTAAAGGACGCTGCTGTTACCTGTTGGTATTAGTATATGTGTATTTATGGGATTCGGCTCTGTTTGAAAGTTTCAGAGGGAGTTTGTACTATGGTTTGTTTACTTCTTCTGCCTGCAAGTCCCCCATTCTGTGCTTCTACTATTCATTTTGCAATTAAAATGAGTTGCAAAATAAAGCCAGCCCAGAAATAAGCCCTCTCAGCCGCTCCCTGCCAGACAGCAGGAGGGGAATGGAAAGGGATAGACGGGCTGGAGGTGACCGGTGGCAGGATAATCCCCTCCCCATCCACAGATGTTGCCTTCTGACTCCCCTGGGGTCAGTGGTTTAATTTATAATTGATAACTCGGCGCCTGATTTTTGTTACGTTGGTGCAGCCTGTTGGTACGCGCCGTGCTAAAGGCAAATTAATCGCCCGTATTGAAATGCAGGTTATACCGCTGCCTGCCTGCGCGGCCGGGCTGCAGTTTCTGGGACTTTGCCACAATTAAAAGGGCTTAATATTTCATCCAGAAATTGCATTTGGCCCCAGACCAGTAACTTAATGGTTGCTAAGTGTCGAGCACGGGACGTGGGATTTCTGTACGTGCTTCCAGCTCATCAACATCTCCATGTAATTCCTGCTGTCCCCAGTCTGAGGAAGCTGAAGGCCACCCTGTCCTTCGTCCTCTTGGGGAAAATCTCTCTCTTCCCCCTCTTCTCATGCCATGTTTTTCCATCTTCTCTCCTCGTTGTCGGAAAATGCATTAATTCCTCTCCCCGCCTGCTGTTAAAACGCAAGGCTGTTTAACGGGGGCCCAATGCAGCTTCCTTTTTTTTTTTTTTCAAATATAAAATAATTTATATTTGAAAAAATGAAAATGAAAAAAGTAAATTGGGGTGGGGGGGAAGGGAGAGGAAAGCCTGCCTGCAAGATGCACGCAGCAAGCCCCAATGTGCTGCACAGCGGGGGGGAATTAAAAAATGCATAACTGGGTTATTAGCTCCGCTAGAAACTTCTACTAAATTTGTTATCAAAAGAGAGCTGATGAAGACGTTACTCAGAGCTCACGCATCAGAAGAAATGATTTTGAGTTAATTCTCCATCAATATTTATAGGGCTGCAGATTTGGGAATCTTGTATGTAAGATCTCAAAGCTTTTGGGGAGCTGCCGGGTGGCTCCCGCTGGTGCCAGTGTCCCCGTACCCAGCCACGGCTCGGGGCAGAAAATGAGCTTTTGAGCCAAAGTCAGGCTACAGCTTGGGGCAGAAAATGAGCTTTTGAGTCAAAGACATGGGCTGTCAGCGGGTCCTTCCTGTATTTCAGCCGGCAGCGTGGCCGTGCCGGGTGCGGATGCTCCGGCTCCCGGTGCCTGGCTGCTCCTGGCGAAGATGGGGGGATGAGGTCGGATGCAGCTGGTCCGGGCGACGCTGGTGGGGGCACGTCTTGGTCCACCCACCGGCTGGGGATGCTGCTGGGGGTCAGCCAGCCCTGGGGCTGGTTTACGCGGTGGCTGTGGGCGAGGTGTGATTTTTTTACGGGTTTTGGAGGTTTTTTTTCAGTTCATTTGAGGGCAATGTTAAAATAACAGGCTGTGACGGAGCGACGCGTGGTTTTATGCCATCTAACCCAAGCCCTCTGCTTTCACTGTTTAACATCATCGGGTCTCCTGCACGGCACCATCGGCGCGCGCGGGCCAAAAGTGCTGAAAATTGTTTGGAGCCGGCAGGATTGGCTACAAATCCTCTCCCAAACAGGACAGAAAGAGCGCAGCAGAGCGAGGTGGATTGTAACGTTTTAATTTATTGACGTTAATACAAAAACTTACAGGTTTACCTTGTCCTGCTCCAACGCTCACGTTCTCCCTGGCATTTTGCATACCGTGAATATTGCATTTCCAAAAGACCAGCTTATTCATAAGAATATAAATTAAATTGGAAGGAGGCAGCTGTAGCTTTTCCATTGCTGTCTCCCCACACTCCTTAGGAGCTGACAGATGAAATGGTGCTTCGTTCGTTAGCAGTACGTACTTGGTGGGCTCTCATACCTGCTCATCATCAGACCCCTCCTAAATTCTCTATTAAGCACGTGTGATCCAGCTTTGAAATTGTACAATTGAAAATTAGGCCTGCGCAACGGTATCAGTGAGTCTTTCTGGATGAGTTTCATGGAGAAGTCGGGTGATTTGCTGTATGTTTTGTCACTTTTGTGTCACCAGAAAGTAATAAATACTTGGGTGACTTAAATTACTCAGTCCAATTCCCTGTAAAACATTTGACACCCTGTGCAACGGAATGCGAAATTCCTGTAACCTTCTTTTTGGTCTTTTGAAGGAAGAGAAAATCATGGTGGGTTATGTAATGGCAAGGATGCCGTCTGTGGGCCATGGAGAAAATTGACATTTTGGATGAATCTCTTACCACTAAAAATGGAGCATGAGGCTGTTAAAAGTGCAAGATATGCACTTCTGCGTCAAAATTAAAAATGCAGCGGGTCCCCTTCCTGGAGCACCTTAGCTCCCTGGTCACGTACGAGTTCCAAACTAATAGTAACTCACTATAGAGTGGGGTTTTGCCCCTGCATTTCCCTGATAATGTCATATTTGCTCCTCAAAGGAACAAGAAGAGTGTTGCTCCAACATTTCAGCGCACGAGTTTTTATCCTAAAAACTGATCAGTTGGTACCCCTGGTGCTCCAGGAGGTGTTTGTAATGCTGCTGCTTGGAAAGGACTCCGGAAACCTCCGGGGAAGTAAAAGGGGCATGGAAGAGGGAAGGGCACTGTTTGGATTCTTAAGCCATGGGATGTTTATCCCCTTGTAGAGAAGAGTTACACATCCAAAATGATGGAAAAGACCTCAGCATCATCCTCCTTAAATAAAAAAGTAATAGTCTAAAGCATTCTATATGTATGTAATCCAAACAAATGTTCCCCTTTCCAAGCAGATGTCTAGTATTAACTGATTAAAAAATAATCTTTTTCTTTTTTTTTTTTTTTCTTGCTGGATTTAAACCCTGGAAAAGCTTTAGCTTGGCTTAAAGAGGAGCTAAATCCGTCACTCCCAGTAAATCATCGGCAAATAAAACTGAAATCCTGTGATGCCGTATATAATTCCTGCTTCCCTGCAAGCTTGCTGTGCTTTGGGCAAGCCCGTGGGCTCGGGCTCAGCTGGAGCATCCCGGAGAGGCCGGTGGGGCTCGCTCGGAGCGGGCTCCCTGCCTCTCCCTCTGCTGTGCCCAAGTGATGGGGCGTTTCTCCTACCTCATTTCTACCTGGCGCGTGGCCCAGCCGTGTGTTCATTGGGGGATTGGAAGAAAAAAGCACGTTAATTGATCCAGCTGTATATTTATTTTGAGATTTGGAGGAAAAAGCCTATTAATTTAGACTAGCTTTTTGTATCAATGAAATGGGTTGGCTGATACCAACCTGAAAAATAAATTTTCCCAGCCCGAGCCGATATGGCCCTCGAGAAATGACTGTGGGCAAGAAAAGATTTCTATTTCCTTACCCTTCTGGGGTAAGGAAACCCAACGCTCGCCTGCCTTGTTGAAGGAACATTCCCTTCCCCCTTGCATGGTTTTTGGGCTCAAGGGCTGTGTGAGTCCCCGCAGCTGGGGGGGGCGGGTTCGGGCACACAGCGCGAGACACGTGCGTGTACAAAAAAAAAATAAAAATCAGCGTGTGGGACAGTGAGAAATAACAAAAGCATCAGGAAAAGGGCTGTCTGTGGCTTTCATGTGAGTAATCCGTCCGGGCTCCTTCCCTTCCTTTCCCTTCCATCCCGCGGCGGCGAGGACGTGCCCCGCTGAGCTGCCCTCCCCTCCCAGGCGGTGTGAACAGGAGGGTTTGGCCTCACTGCACAGCTTTTTTTTTTTTAAGGAGTGTTTTCCCCGGGTAGGAATGATGATGGGAGAGTTGATAACCCGGGCTGATATCCCCTCTGCCCTGTTAATGATTTCCTTGGGCCTGGGACAGAGGTGCGGCAGGCAGGGAAAGCACCCAGGGCTGCCATGGGGCAGGCAGGGCCAGCCAGCCTGGGGGAATGGCAACCAACGCCGGCGTTGGCCACCTTCTGCTGCCAACACGGCTCGGGGAGAGGAACAGGGTTTGGGATGTGCTCTGGGACCCGGCCGGGGGGCTTTCTGTAAGGTTAAAAAAAGAAAAAAAGGAAAAAAACCCAAAAAAACCCAAAAAACCAAAATCAGAAATTATGTATTTTCTCGCAGACTTGAGGCATACCAGGTGTTTTCTCCTTCTTTAGATAGAAAGGGTGGAATCGCCGTCCCTGGAGGTATTTAAAAGCCGGGCAGACGTGGTGCTGAGGGACATGGGTTAGGGGTGGGTTTGGCAGTGTAGGTTTATGGTTGGACTCGATGATCTTGAAGGTCTCTTCCAACCCAAGTGATTCTGTGTGATTCTGTGAGATTTCTACGCATCTGGAGGCCACCTCCATACCCTGGCCTGAGCGTCCTGGGGACGGGAACACCCGTTGGGCCGGGAGGCTGCTCAGGGTGCTGGCATTGAACTTTGCTGGGAATTGAGGGTTTTCATCTACTAACTCATGGCCTCAAGTTGTGCCAGGGGAGGTTTAGGTTGGATATCAGGAAAAACTTCTTTCCCGAAAGGGTTCTCAAGCATTGGAACAGGCTGCCCAGGGAGGGGGTGGAATCACCATCCCTGGAGGTATCTAAAAGCCGGGCAGACGTGGTGCTGAGGGACATGGGTGAGGGGTGGTTTTGGCAGTGCAGATTTATGGTTGGACTCGATGATCTTGAAGGTCTCTTCCAACCCAAGTGATTTGGTGTGATTCTGTGAATAATTAATGAAATCCTGTTGTCTCACTACAAGAATTTGAGTGTGTCTGGTAGAACTGCGTCTTCTTGCTCTGCGGGGCAGCTGCCCTGGCGGCGTGCCCGTGGGGAGTAAGTAGAAGGATGCTGCTGCTGCGACACGGGTTTGGATTCCTCATGTCCTCACTCCTGGGGGGCTGGCCAGTCCCTGGTGGCCCACCTTCGCCACAGCACAGGTCCAGGCTGGGGGGCTGCTCCGCCAAGATTGATGTTACCCCTAAGCAGCATCTTCCCAAACCCTCTGGAGAAGACCTGGAAGGGGGAACTGAAGGGAGGTGTTTCATGTGGGTGTCCCCAGCTTGGTCTGACCCGCTGGAGATGTTTTCCGGGGCTTTTGGAACTACACATCTCTGGTTTGGAGCTGGTTTGGGGGAAAGCTTCAGGAAAATCTGTCTAGATCATCTCATAAGTGGTATCAGATGCCCTAAGCGGGCAGTGCAGGTACCTCCCCCAGCTTTCTCTTCCCAGCTTAGAGGGGCTTTGGGGGATCCCTGGGGGTTTCCTGGGGCTTCCGGCTGGGTTGTGCCTCCGTGGAGAGCAGCAGCGCTTGTTCAGCGCCTTCATCCGGGAGCATCATTTCCCATTGACCCACCTGGAGGACTGCCAGAAGCCTTTCACTCCGTTTAATCACTCCTTGCTTTAATTATTACCTGCCTGCCCGTCTCACGTCTGAGCGGGTAATGGCAAACAGGTACAAGCACGGAGGAGCACATCCAGAGGTTGAGGATGATGCCTGGATCCGGCTGGATCGCGGGCTCGCGTGGGGCTCCCTGCCCTGGAGGGCAGAGCCTTGCTGCAAACGGGTGGCTTTTCTGCAGCGGCTGACACGTTAAGCTGAATAAGGAAATAATAATAAAGGAATAAGCTGTTAAATGGCTTTGGGGGTGGGGGGGCTCGCCCCGTGCCACACAGCGGACCGGGGTGCCGGGAGGTTGGCACGGTCCCCAGCCGGGATGTGCTGCCAGCGGAGCGGCTCTGAGTCACCGCCGTTATAGATAGACC
>VZSF01008740.1:31556-60081 GCA_013398295.1 Chionis minor
GGCAGTGATTGCAATGGATTTGTAAAGAGCAGTAACATCAGCTGGTGCCAGGGCTGGGAATTGGGGTGCTGGGTGGCGGGGGGACAGGCTGGACCCCTCCTGGCCATCGGCCTTCGCCGGGGCGGTTGTGTGAAGCGTCTGACGTGTGGGCAGTCACAGCCCCGCTCTACATTGTGGTTTTGTTCCTGTACTCAAACAAAGGTGGGTACTGACCTTCCCAGCGGGAAGGTCAGCAGTAAGAAGGAAAACATCCGCCCAAAACTCTTTTTGCCTTAAAAACAAAAAGAAGCCTTTTGTTTAAAATAGTCGTTTGAACCACACTCCAGCTCTACAAACCCCTGAAATACGCACTTTTTTTTTGATCTATTGTCAAAAGACACGTTTAAATAACGTGGGCTTATGTTTTTCCTGCTGGTACCTTTGCATTTTGAGTATTTGATCCGTTATTTTTTATATACCAAGTTAAGTATGTTTGATAATCCAAAAGCCCCTTGCAATTTTCCTTCTCAATTTATAGCTGTCGATACCCGGCGCAGGATGTATACTGCAGCTGTTGGGTAATTTATCTGAAGCCTGAAGTCCAGTTCCCTTAGGTATACTCTATGTCGGAGTAACTGTTCCCTATTTTATAATAACAAATAGGACTCTTGATTTCTTTACGGTCATTAGTCTGGCTTATAAAATGGGATATTCTGAGCTCAGTCCTGGGAGCGGTGTTATTTAGTATCCTCAATAATGACCTGGTGGAGAAAACAAATTGCGCATTGATTAAATGTACAGATGTCAAACCGGGAGCAGGTGCGTCTCGGTGGGAAACGGAGCAAAATTAAAATAGAGCTGGAGAGACAGCCCCGTCTGAAAGGGGTAAATATGCAGAAGTGTGCCTGTATTTATGTGTATTTTAGTGCAAAGAAGAGCAGTTTCCAGCACGCAGAGTAGGTGGGTATGCCACTGAGGGATGGAGCCATCCCAGCTGGCTGGGATGTCCCATCCCAGCTGGGCAGGAGGAGGTGGAATCACATAGAATCACAGAATCACTTGGGTTGGAAGAGACCTTCCAGATCATCGAGTCCAACCATAAACCACCCCTCACCCATGTCCCTCAGCACCACGTCTGCCCGGCTTTTAAATACCTCCAGGGACGGTGATTCCACCACCTCCCTGGGCAGCCTGTTCCAACGCTTGAGAACCCTTTCGGGAAAGAAGTTTTTCCTAATATCCAACCTACTGGACATGTGCTTTAGGCTCCTGATTTCTGTCAGAACACAAGAAAAATCAGAAGTAGGTGGGACGATGTGGGAGAGGATCATCTGAGTTGGAAAAACCGAGGAGGCTAAGGATCCCTGGCTCCGTGAAACACTGGTGCACTGCGGGATGCGGCTGGCGCTCACGGAGGGGACACCCACGTGCGTCACGAGATGGGCTCCACGAGGAACCGGCATGGCCAGCCCTGTCTCTGCTTTCGTTCCACTAAAAAAAATATTTCTCCCTCGTTTTTACTTTTTTTTTCCCCCACTGTGCTGCCTTCACTGGCAGGGCTGGCTATTTTTCCTTCTAAATCCAGCTGCCCCTGTGGGACTAAGGCAGCAATTAGTGAAACGTGAAAAAAGAAAGTAGAAGAACGTAGCTGGGCGGTCTGGGTAGAACTTCGGCAACTGGGAGCTGAGCCCAAAAACTCGATACCGCTCAATGCTGTGGGGGTTACTTTTAATACTTTAAATATTTTAAATAAAAGGAGTTAGGTTATAAATGAAGCATGTATTTTGGGAAGGGATTGACGATATAACGGGCGGTGTGATAATGTAATGTATATAGTCAGCACTAGAGTTGGAATTAAATTAGTAGCTGTTTTAAGTTAATAATTGGCATTTTGTTATATTTCACTGCCTTGTATCAAAACAAGTGCTTTATTTTTACTTGGGTTAAATACAGGAAGCACAGCTCTATTAATTAACTGTGGAAGCAGCCCGAGCTTGCCTGCTGTGTTTTCTTTAGTTGTGTATTCTTGACCGAGTCCTATGTGTTATTTTAAAATGAAATGTTTGAGAGCTTTAGAATGTTCCTTCTACCAGTAACTTGCTGCCTTGTATGAATTTGTTGTCCGTCTTGGCACGTAATCCATTAGTGACAGACACCGGGATAGTGCTGGTACTAATTTTGAATCCAGATCTGTGATTTTCCTTTATTGCACATTGATTACACACTCATCTCCATAATCATTGATCAGTGATTAATTTCAAATCACTTTGCCGCTTGCCCTTCTTCAAAGAAACATATATAAAAATACATTGTTAAAACTGTGAATAACTTGATAGGAATGGTTAAAAATACATCTCTAAGCATGTTGGCAAAAGAAGGATTGTGGTTTTGTGTGGAAAAGAAGGATTGTGTGGTTTTGGAGGCTGCTCAGGGAAGTGGAAGATGCTAATGGTGCAAGCGCCGCCTTGGTGGCTGTATATGGATATAGATACAGATATCTATATATCTATATATATATATAGCGTATACATAGCAGATGTATACAGTAGATGTGTGTGTATATGGATGCATCCAGATGTATGTGGAGAGAGAGAAATGTAGATGGGCTTCTCTGTTGGGATGTGGCCTACCCAAGCTGGGGAGATGCTGGACATCATGAGCGTGGCGGTGGGGCTGGTGGGACAACTCTCCATCCTCCCTGCTGGCGTGACCGACGGCTTCATCCTTTCTTCTCGCCCTTCCCTTTCAGGCCCAGAAGAATGAGCGGGAGTCCATCAGGCAGAAATTGGCTCTGGGCAGTTTCTTCGACGATGGCCCCGGACTTTACACCAGCTGCAGCAAGAGCGGCAAGCCGAGCCTCTCCTCCCGGTAAGCCGGCTGGTCTCGCAGCCCAAAACCTCTTGGAAGGCTGAAAAGTGTGGGACGTCCAGAGACCTGTCCCTCAGTTCTTGCTTGCAACCATATTCTTGAATTTTCCTTGGTTTAGAACATCTCATGCTCCAAACGCAATAGTTGTCTGTTACGTAAATAATTTTAAATATGCTAAAATAGTAGGTTAAAGCTGTATAGAAGAGATATATGGATGCTCAGAGGGTGAATTTTCCTGAGATAGGTTTCCTTTTGTTTTTCATTTAGGATCTCTGCCCTGAACTGAGCATTTGGACTTGGGCAGACCGAGAACGGTGGTGGAAGTATCATGAATGCACAACCATTGTCAGGAAAATAGTTGATTTTACTATTTCTTTTCCCAAGGAGTTCTTCATGTTGAGTTGCAAAATAGTGAGGATTTTAATGTCTGAATGCCTGGTTTAATGCCAGACGTGTGTGTCCAAAGCAGGGCAGGGCTGGAGGATGGTCCCACCGGTCCTGGGTCAGGCAGCGCGGTGACGGTTGGTGAAAAACCACAACTTTGTGAAAGCACATTGTCCTTCGGCGGCTGGGGAGGTGGCCGCCCGTTGGAAACAGGTCTGACTGATAGTGAGCCCTGGTGCCAGCAGGCCAATGGAGACCAATTAAACTCACACACAGAAAGCACCAGAGAATGGAAAAAATGAGCTTTAACGTGGCTCACTGCCTTCCTCCTACATCCGCGTGCTCTGCGCAGGCTCTGCTCCGTGGACACCAGCCCGTCCCCGGCGCTGGCGCGCTGCATAGCGCAGATACCTCACTTATTCTGATTTTTTAAAATTTCTACATCAAATCCTCTCCAGAAAGGCTTGTTTATGTTCAGCTGCTGGGGAGTAACCCGTGGCACTTGGGAAGCATCGACCGCCTCCCGCCTTGGGAGCGAGGATCTACCTGTTGCCATGGTGTGGGAGAAGAAAAAAGTCTGCGAGAGGCATAAAACCAGGAGGAATACTGTTATTACACCAGAGAGGTACAATTGTGAAATTAAATTGAACTGCAAGTCATTTGAAAGGGAAAACAGTTTTGCGCTGTGTAGTTACAGCTAAACCAGGAGCCGCTATCTTGTAATTATAGCACGGGTCTAATTAACGCTGCACGGCAGGGTTTGGCAGCTGTGCCACGCGAAATTACCAGCTGTACCTGAGCGCTTTGGTGCTTCGTTAATATTTGTAGTTCAGGCAAAGCATTAGTGTTGCACGCTGCCTGCTACAGGACCTACAGGAGCCTTTGCGGGACCGTTGCTCTCGTTGAAAATTGTGCTTGCATGTGAAATTAAAGAGCATAAAGTGTGCTGGGTTTCGGTCATTGGGGTCGTGCTCTCGAAAGGCGCATGAGTCGCAGAGCCACGTTTTTGCACTTGCTCTGCCCTTTCTGCAGGATGCACTTGGGAGCTGAACCAAGGGTGCATCCTGCTCCCCGGTGTGGGTGCCCACCTCTGTCCACCACAGCTTAAAAGCTTGTGTAGAATTATAGAATGGAATCATGGAATGGTTTGGGTTGGAAGGCGCCTTTAAAGGTCATTTAGTCCAACCCCCTTGCCATCTTCAAGGGACATCTTCAACTAGACCGGGTTGCTCCAAGCCCTGTCCAGCCTGGCCCTGAACACCTCCCGGGATGGGGCATCTCCCGCCTCTCTGGGCAACCTGGGCCAGGGTCTTGCCACCCTTGGCGTAAAAAAATCCAGTTATTAATGCTCTCTATTTTATGGTAACAGTGAATAAGAAATTCCATGAAAACAAATGGAATATCAGTTGGCAATTTTAAGTACTGCTATAAGCCCTTCCGCTGGGAATGAGGTATAACAGGCAGCAGAACCCATGGTGGGGCTTGCCCCATCTGGAGCAGGTAGGGCTGGGGTACGGTGCACCGAGGCGGCTGATAGAGCTGACCCCAGAAATTTCTAGTTTCTGTGGTTGATTTTTAATGACTTTGGAAAATGTGCAAAGACTGAGGAGAATTTGTACGAGGCAGATGGGCCTGACCCTGGTGTCAGGTGGGCAAATTGTCCTGGAGAGCCTGGGGCGCACGGGCTTGGCTGGCGGCTCCAGAGCTGCTCCGCAATATGAGCATCAGCAAGGGCTTTCACAGACACCCTTTTGTCCAAAAAAAATCCATTCCCTTGTTTCCTCTGGGAGGCTGATGTGAGCAGAAGGAGATGTGAGGTCCACCTGGAGCTTGGTGTGCCACGCTCTTCCGTGTCCATCAGCCGGCACCCGTAAAACGTGTGTTACCTGGCTGATGACCTGCTCTGCCCTGGCTTTGGGGTCAACTGTTGTTTGAGCCAAAGCCAAGATGCTGTCAGCCGTAGAAGTGCTTTTCCCTCTCTCGGAGATGGGATGCCCATGCTCTGAACCACCGCGGGGAAAATCATTCCCGGGAAGGTGAATTTGGGTGGTCTTAACCCGTCCAAAGCAGGTGATGGTGTGGAGAGGCCAGAAAACACAGGAACCATCTCTTGTGGTACAGTACTGCCTCTTGGCCACAAACAACGTTATTAACCTTCTGAATAAATAGTTCCAATCATTAACACATTGTTTTTATTATATAATAATAACTTACATATTAAGTATATGAAGTCTATATTATATATATAATATAATTTTATAATTTGGATCTATTTTATACATAATATTTTATTTAATGTGATGATAAAGCCACCCGTGATGATAAAAGCTCTGCTGTATCTTGGCAGTTCTGAAGTTCATCAATAGATGGTGGTAGAAGCTTTATCATCACCCGGCCACGGTGTTTCCAGTCCCACATGGAACTGCCGCTCGGAACCGGCAGCGCTGGGCGGCAGCAGGGAGGTTGCCCATGCCCTGCCACCACAGGCTGGTGGTCCTGGCTCGGCTTTTGGGTGGGGGGCGACCACCTTCTTGGAAAAATGGTTATATTTTCCTGAGGCCAGTACACATCAGGACAACAGCATCCTTTCCAGAGGTGAACGGCTCGCTGCTGACCACGTTCCAGCATCTTGCCCACGCAGCCCATGGGCACGGCGGGGAGAGCCGGCGCCGGGGGCCCACGGTGTCACCTCTCCCTTTGTCCCCACAGATTACAAAGTGGGATGAACCTGCAGATTTGCTTCGTGAACGACAGCAGCAGCGACAAGGACAGCGACGCCGATGACAGCAAGACAGAAACCAGCTTGGACACGCCGTTGTCGCCCATGGTAGGTCTGAGAACCCGTCCCACAGAGGCTCTGGAGCACGGAAACCATAAGGCCACCCGTAATGGAAAGAGCTGATCCTATTAAAACAGTAATGCTAAACCCCAGAGCAGCATCTTCAGCCATCAATAAAAGAAATGCAAGATGTTGAGGGACAGATAGCAGATTGCCCCTGGCTTGCACAGAGCTGCTGTAGAGCAGACGCCTTCATGTGGAGGTGTTCCTCCTTCCTTCCTTCCTCCCTTTCTTTTTAGCTCTGATAATTATCAGGGCAGTAATGAATACGACGCGGTATCAGCTCCCACCAGCTTTCCTTTCCTCTCTTTTCCTTTTGTGGCTATAACACCACGGGCCCAGATGTTTTCCTCCAGCTCAACCAGTCTGTCCCTTCCACACCTATCGATCCGGTCAGCTCCGCTTTCCGTTTGAAGTGCTCGAGTTGCTGTTAATAGTCAAGAGGGCCTATCCCAGGAATTACTCTGATTTTTAAAGATAATCTTTGTGGATTAAAGTAAAAAAAAAAAAAAAAAAATCTGTGCTTTTCACCTTTTCTGTAGAAATGTTACCACTTGTAAGTGTACAAGAATAGGTGAAGCTGACAGCAAGCTTCTTCCCTGTGGCACGGTTGGGGTGATGGGGCAGTAACGGCTGCATGTCTGCTTCCCCAGAGCAAGCAGAGCTCATCCTACTCCGACAGAGACACGACGGAGGAAGAGTCGGAGTCCCTCGATGACATGGACTTCCTCACCAGGCAAAAGAAACTCCAAGCTGAAGCCAAAATGGCCTTGGCTATGGCGAAGCCCATGGCCAAAATGCAGGTCGAGGTGGAAAAGCAGAACAGGAAGAAATCGCCGGTAGCGGATCTTGTAAGTGGGGGCTGTGGGACGGCGCGGGGGGTAACAGCAGCCCTTTTCCTGGTTGCTTTTCCGTGTCAAGATATGTACAGCGGCCGGCAGCCCTTGCTCACGGTGCTCGTAGACGTGCAGAGGAGCAGTGGAGATAGGGACAGTCAGTCAGGAGTTGAAGGGTTGACATGGGTTGTCTTATCGGGGTGTTACGGGATGCTGGGAATGAGATGATGAAGCGTGAAGGTTCTTACTGCCTTGAGGTTGGCATGGCGTTGCTCATCCTGGAAAGTGTGGTCTGCTCATCCCATCCCATCCCCATCCCATCCCCATCCCGAGCTGGAGCACTCCTGCCTTGGTACAATGCTGCTCGCCACAGTCCCTGCCTCCCCTCGTGTCATTCCAGCACTGATGCTTGTAGATCTGAAGACCCGGGTCAAACGTTGTGTAGATGTTTCAGCTCGTTTCGGTGCTCTCAGTGCCCTCCTTGACGCAGGCTTGTGAGAGGGGGACGCCTGCAATGCAAACTGCCGCTGTTCAGGAATACGAGTGATGTGAAGAAAACCGTGCAAAATTGAACATTTCTTTTCAGCTGCCACATATGCCTCACATCAGTGAATGCCTGATGAAGAGAAGTTTAAAACCCACTGACCTAAGAGACATGACTATCGGGCAGCTACAAGTGATAGTCAATGATCTCCACTCACAGATAGAAAGTAAGTGATACTCGTTTCATTATTCTTTGGTATGTCCCGTTTAATTAAGAACAGTTCATCAGAATACCCATATAGAAATGTTGATAAATGTGCAGTAACATCAATATATGGAAGAGGCACACCACAGGAGCTGGAGATGGAGTTCTCTCTAGATTTGGCTCCTCCAGCCTTTTTCTTTCCTTTTTTTCAGTTTCTCCGAAAGCACTTGCTTGGCCCCGTAAGAGAGGAGGGTTGTAGCATTGTGCCAGCACCCAACGTGCCCCTTGTAAATCAAAACCTGGTCTGGTAAAAATAATCTCAGGAATCCTGCCTGTCCGGGAAGCACCTGCCGTTCGTGGCTTTACAGCAGCACCTTCATGTCTAGCTACGCCCCGGCGTCAGAAACATCCCTAAGTGGAGAAACCCTCCAGTTTAGCAAACATCCTGGGGTAAATCCAGTCCCTGGTTAACGTGATGCTGTGCTGGCTACAGCCCCTCAGCACATCTCATGGGTCCTTGCGTTTGCCCGCAGGGGCAGTTCCTCACCACCTCAGCTTTGCTTTCTCCAAAAGATCCAGGATTTTCTTCCCCCAAGGGATCTCCATCTTAAACCATTCTGTGATTCTATGAGTCTAGGTTGGGAGGGAGATTAAAGCCCACCCAGTGCCACCCCCTGCCCTGGGCAGGGACACCTCCCACCGCACCAGGCTGCTCCAAGCCCCATCCAACCTGGCCTTGAACCTCCAGGGATGGGGCAGCCACAGCTTCTCTGGGCAACCCCGGCCAGGGGCTCACCGCCCTCACAGCCAGCAATTTCTGCCTTATATCTCACCTAAATCTCCCCTCTTCCAGTGTGAAGCCATCACCCTTGTCCAGTCTCTACAAGCCCTTGTAAAAAGTCCCTCCCCAGCTTTCCTGGAGCCCCTTTCAGACACTGGCAGGGGCTGGAAGGTCTCCCCGGAGCCTTCTCTTCTCCAGGCTGAACAACCCCAACTCTCTCAGCCTGTCAAAATAAGAGCAACAAAGATCTTCTGAGTAAATAATTAATTAATTAATTAATTAACCATTTCTGGGGAGACTCCTGTGGTGCCTGCAGGTCAAAAGAAGGTTGGTTGGGGGCTGCTGTGCTGCTCCTTCTCTCGCCGCCGTGGTGAATTGGCAGCCCTTCTGGAAGCAGCCCTGCTGAGGATGCAGAGTTNCTCCCCAGCTTTCCTGGAGCCCCTTTCAGACACTGGCAGGGGCTGGAAGGTCTCCCCGGAGCCTTCTCTTCTCCAGGCTGAACAACCCCAACTCTCTCAGCCTGTCAAAATAAGAGCAACAAAGATCTTCTGAGTAAATAATTAATTAATTAATTAATTAACCATTTCTGGGGAGACTCCTGTGGTGCCTGCAGGTCAAAAGAAGGTTGGTTGGGGGCTGCTGTGCTGCTCCTTCTCTCGCCGCCGTGGTGAATTGGCAGCCCTTCTGGAAGCAGCCCTGCTGAGGATGCAGAGTTGCGCCGCCGAGTCGCGATTTGTTACTTTGTGCTGCAAAAAAAAAAAACCCAAAAAAAGAAAAAAAAAGCTCATTAATTAACTTAGCTTCAGAAAACACCCAAGTGTGGGAGCAGGAGTGTTAATGTTGTTAACGGCGGGCTTGCTTCCCGATCTGAAGAGGTGTTTAAGCGGTATTTGAGCGCTCTGAACGGGGAGTGGTGGGCAGGTAGAGCCTTCAGGGCAGCCCCGGCCGGCAGGTTAATTTTTCACATGGTCCTTTTTGATTTCTTCTTCTTCCCCACTCTTTGACACAACCCCGAGCAAGAATCTAACGTCAGGAACATCCCTCCTGAGCAGAGTAACCCCAGGGCAGGACGGGTGGGCAGCGTTATTACTGCCCACAAGTGAGCGAAAGCTGAACCAGCAGGACTCCGGGCACTGAGAAATTCATCTTTATTTTTGCTGCTGCATTAAGCTGTTTCAAGAGAGGAACTGCTTGTGTGCGGCGCCGAGGGGCTTACGGTTTATCCTAGAAAATAGGCATCCTTTGGGGAGATCCCTCCCGGTTCTCTACACGTGTAGTTCCGCAGGGAAGGGTGATGCACAAGTCCACGCGTGGGTTTCCCGGGATGTAACTCACCTCCTTTCTCCCCGGCACCAGGCTTGAACGAGGAGCTGGTGCAGCTGCTGCTCATTCGGGACGAGCTGCACACGGAGCAGGACGCCATGCTGGTGGACATCGAGGACCTGACCAGGTGAAGGAGGCTCCTCGGGGTATTTCTCTCTCCTCGCAGGTCCCAGCTCACCGTCAGCAGCGCGTTAGGGGTTTTCTTTTAGCCGAATTTCGGTGCTAAAGCTTTGGCTGTCAAAGGTAAGGGCTGAGCAGGGCGCTGCTCTCTCCTCCAACACAAGAAATCAAGGTACTCGGGTTTTGGAGACCATCGGCAGCTTTCAGGAACTCCCCAAATGCCAGTGTTAGTACCTGCTCTTGAACTGGCGTTTCCCTTTTCCAAAGCCTGAAAAGAGCCTGGGAAGGAGCGATGCTGCACCCCCCCAGTGCATCCAAGGAAACTGCCAGCAGCTCCCTGTGTCCTCACCCCTCTCCCTGGGCTGAGCTACGGCTGGTCTGCCTCCACCTTCAGGAGGACTTGACCGATGGGGGAATTTATGAGTCTCTCACTGTTCCGTAGCCGATAAAACGGAAAGCCTTGCAGAGTATAGGCAGGTTTCCTGAAGGACTCCATCTCCTGGGCAGCGAGGCTGAAGAGGCATTTTCCATGAAGATGCCTGGCGACGCGCTGCGGAAACACCAAAAAGTGTTGAAAGCTGAAAAAAGAAGATACCGGTTATTGTCTTTGCGCAAGGGCTGCGGTTTCAGAACTGAAGCATTAAACTTACGAAAAACACGGCCTAAATTTGTTTCTATTTTAAAACATGGCGGTGCTGCAGGGCAGCTGGTTGAGATTTGACGGTGCTGCTCTGCCTGGAAGAAGTTTCCACCAGCTGGGGTGGCCACGAGGGATTTGGGAAGCGGTTCTTGTGCTGCCCAGGAGATGGTGGCCCCGGGGACATGCAGGCGGGTTGTCACTTCTGGGTCTTGTGAGACACCGTCGCTGCTTCCCTTAAGGAAGAGTGATGAAAAGAGGGGATTTGGGATGGGGATGCAGCTGGGTCAGTAGGAAAATGCCAAAGCCACCAAGCATCTGTCCAACCTTCTATGCTTCAGGAAACACTTTGCTTCCTAGGTGCAATTAATGGCAGTTTAGTAAATGAAATTTATTTGGAAATTGATTTGGAAGCTGGTCAGGATGACGGGGGCTTTGGCGCGTGGCGGGGGGCACCGGCTGTCCCCATCCCGGCGTGGTTCGGGGCCATCCCTGCTCCAGAGAAGGGTTTCCTCTCCCTTCTCCGACCAGGAAGGAGCACGAGCTGTGACCGCCCATCCCTTGCCCGGTGCTTGTTTTTCCCTCGGTGCGGGGGGAAAAGGTTATTTTGGGGTTGCTGCCAGAGCGGGGCGGGTGCTGGCTCGGAGCAGAGCCCTCCCTGCCTGTGGTTTGGGTTTCCTCTTCCCCTCGGCGCCGCGACTGACGCCCCTTCTTCCCTCCTCTCCCCCCAGACACGCCGAAAGTCAGCAGAAGCACATGGCAGAGAAGATGCCGGCAAAATGAACCCCGGGAGCAGAGCTGGAGCGAGACGTCATTTTGCTTCTGTGTGTGTCCAAGCGCTGATGTCCACGGTGGCGCCCAAGAAAACCAGTGTTAGTCATTGACCATGTCTGAAGCTTTATGTCCGGTGATTGGCCTCTGCTTCTTAATTTATTTTAATTTTTTTACCTGTGCCACTAAATATCAGGCATTTTAATAATATTATTACAAAAAAAAAATG
Organism: Chionis minor; assembly: GCA_013398295.1. Lineage (NCBI taxonomy): Eukaryota > Metazoa > Chordata > Aves > Charadriiformes > Chionidae > Chionis > Chionis minor. Next base: position 43,012 of record VZSF01008740.1, read on the forward strand.
TACAGTACTTACAACATTATAAATCATGGGTGAGAAGAGAGGGTAGTTTAACTTTATTTTTGTTTGTTTAGAGATTTTCAGTTGAACGATATTTTACCATTGACTACTTTTTTATTCTTCACTGTAGTTTTAAAATAAAGAAACTGTACTTGACGGTGCTATACAAGTCAAAAAAAAATACATGCCTGCCTCGTAGTGAAGTTGTAGCTTTCAGTAATATGTATATTTTAATCAGTTTTCAACATTTTGTGAATGTTGACTACCTGACATTCATTTTTAGATGTGCTATTAACATTCGGTTGGATTCAGAGAGTTACCTGGAAAGTTTTATGTATAAATATGTAAAATAAAAATTTAAAAAATTGTTTCATATGATACGTCTTTTTGTTGCCTAGTGGTTGACTTTGGTGATGCACCAGTAATGTATGCCTCGAACTAAATGTGCAATTCCTAATTTGTCATCACCAGAAAGAGCCTTTTTTTTTTTTTGCTGATCACGTGAAATTACGGAGAGAAAACAGGATTTTTGTAGAGTTATTTATTTGTAAGTTCATAATGTATGTATGACATGGACTTCAGAGATTCTTACATGATAACATTCACTGGGCCCTAATATTGTGACTATTGTTAGAATCAGCAGGCACATACCGTAGATGGTTTTTTTTATATTTTATTGTCTGGGCTAAATATTTAAATGACTCACCAATGTCAGAAATAAAAAAAAAAATCTATGTTAAAAATCTAAGCAGCATATTAAATGTATTATATATGGTAATTACTCACCTCTCTGCCTTTGGGCTGGGCTCCCCGTTAGCGGCTGCGTTCGTCAGCCCCGAGGATGCGTCCTCCTCCGCGTGTGCCGGAGGAGGGACACCGGGAGACTAATAAGTCTGTCTCCATCCCTCATTTATTTGATTTAACGCTGAACCAGCTCGGCCATCCCCTTCCGAAGGCGGCATTTCGCCCGCACCAGCTTTTTACATTTTAATTCTTTTTTTTTCCTCGGGGGGCAAATCCATCTTAGGGAAGGATCTGGCTAATGTCTTATTCAGGGTGTTTTCAGAAAAGCATGAGCTGCATTAAAATTTCATGCCCCCGCCAAGAATGTATTTTATAAAATGACTCCCCCCTCCCCCCCGCCACCCATTTTTTTGCAGAAAGTGCTGGTTATGGAAGCACCAGCCCTTGGTGGGGTTTGGTGGGGCTGGGGGGGGAAGGGGGGGGGGGGTTTNAAGGGGGGGGGTGGTTTAACCTTTCCCAGTTGTTGCTCCAGGGGGTTTCCAGTGGACAGTCCCTGCCCCACAGCTCCCGGGGGGGCCATGTCCCACGTCCCTGCCGTGCAGTGTCCCCAAGCAGGGAGCTGTGCCTGCCCCCAGTTTCGGCAGAAAGATGCTGGGAGGTGTTAGGCTGGAGAGCCCTCGCCTGCAGACCAGGGATGATGTAAAACTCTTATTTTGCTTTTGTTTTTTGAATCTATGCAGAAAAAAAAATATATATATTGGGGGTGTTAGTTTCCCTGTAGCTCTTGGCTAGCTTGATGCTGTTGCCTGCATGTGGGGCGACCTGCTGGGGTTTATATTTCTGCTTTAAAAGGCCGTGTTTGCAGTGTTCTGAGGCCAAAACCGTCGGCATGGGGGGCGCAACGCTGGTGCCTCCATCAGAAGCGGCTGTTCGGATACGGGTGAGGAGGTTCTTGCTGCTGGATTTAAAAGTAAGAGCAGCAAAAGCCCCAAATACAAGAAGTTTGCAGTCAGCTTTAAAAAAAAAAAAAAAAAAGAAAGAAAAAAAAAAGCAAGAAAGCCCCCGGGTGCTCCCGGGGAACCCCGTGGCCTCCCTAGCCGCCCCCAGTATCACCCACAGCATCGCCCCCCGCATCGCCCCCGCCAGGGTCCAGCTTGTGGGGCACCAGGGGGAGGCAGCCTGGTCGGGCTGGCGTTTCGTTCCCTTGCTAAGTGCCTTTAACTTGCTGAAAAGAACTAGTTATTCCAGTCACCTACTGCTGATTTTTCCTCCCCTTGCATCCTTAGGGAGTTGGGGTTTGGTTTTGGGGTTGGGCTTTTGTTGTTTTTCTTTTTTTTAAGAGAAAGCGTGTTTCTGGGTAACTGCATCTCCTTGGCTCTGTGTCCCATGTACCGAGGTGTCGTGCTGGTGTGTATGATGGCAATGCTGTGGAATTAATGGATTAAATGACATTTTTAAAAGAGAAAGGTGTCGCGTGGTTTCTGAGCTGCTGCTATCACCCCATCACAGACAATATGTGTTTTGTCCCCTATTTCTTTCTGGCTATCGCTCCCACTTTTTGAGTCTCCTGTATCCTCCTGGGTGGGTTTTTGGTTCCTCCTCCCCTTGTCCCCACCAAGCATCTCACTCAGATGCCGAACTTTGCAGCGCTTTCCTTCTGCGGGCTGCCCGCAGCTCCCTGTGTGCAGCAGGAAAAGTACCTCCCGAGAGCAGAAGTCACCAAAAATACCTGATGCACTCAGCAAAAACACCTCCCTCCCCGCATACAAGCGGGGTGATGTGGATGGGGGCTCCCACAAGCTTGCCTCATCACCCAGCCTGCCGTGCTCCATGCACCGACTACGCTTGGCTGTAGTAATTCCGTATATCCACGGGGAATAGCTGCTCCTCGCAAGCGTGGGATTTCTGGCAGTGCAATCCTTGAGGAGAATTTGGTGGGTTTGTTCAGCCTTGGGGTTTTTGCTTTGTTTTTCTTTGGGTTTTTGTTTTTTTCTCTCTTTTTTTTTTTTTTTTTTTGACGTTTTTCTTCCATGAATGGGGCATTTACGTGGTTCCACTTGGGACTCGCAGTATCAGTACTGTCACCCTGGAGCCGAATTCCCCGAAGGAGACATGAAGGGCTCTCAGTTGGAAGGTTGCTGTCGGGGCAGGGGGGGGGCGGTGTGAGCTCAGCAGGGACAGTAATAAGCAGCTTCTGTTATGACAGCGGCCACCGCACCACCCCAGGGACCAGGATTCAGCATCCAGCCACCGGGTGCCTGGTGCAGCCCCCATGCCCGGTGCCTCTTTGGTGGGGGGAATCGGTTTATTTGGAGAAAAATATTAAAATGACTGAAAAGCTGAAGGAAAGAGCAGGGGGATGGTGGATGGGCTCAGGGAGGTGGGAATGTCCACCAGTGCTGGCTGCTGCCTGGGGTGATGCTGCCTCCAGAGATCAGTGGGTCCCCAGCAAACACGGATGTAACTCTCAGCATCGAGAAAAATAAATANGCCCGGTGCAGCCCCCATGCCCGGTGCCTCTTTGGTGATTCAGCATCCAGCCACCGGGTGCCCGGTGCAGCCCCCATGCCCGGTGCCTCTTTGGTGATTCAGCATCCAGCCACCGGGTGCCCGGTGCAGCCCCCATGCCCGGTGCCTCTTTGGTGGGGGGAATCGGTTTATTTGGAGAAAAATATTAAAATGACTGAAAAGCTGAAGGAAAGAGCAGGGGGATGGTGGATGGGCTCAGGGAGGTGGGAATGTCCACCAGTGCTGGCTGCTGCCTGGGGTGATGCTGCCTCCAGAGATCAGTGGGTCCCCAGCAAACACGGATGTAACTCTCAGCATCGAGAAAAATAAATAAAAAATAAAAGGTGGCTGCAGAGCTATGGTAAATGCCTGCAAATGTGCGTGTCGCCTCTGGCTGGCATTGCCAGCTGGAGCAACGTGTGCGTGAAATCCGTGTGACCCCCCCTTTCTCCCTGCCTGGCACAGCACGGCACTGGGATTTGCCTGGCCCCGTGGGGCCCAGCCTGCTCCGAAAGCACGACACATCACTGGGCTCCCATCCCAAAACTAAGGGGCACAGCCAGGTCACACCCACATCACCCCCCATCTCCTGGCCCCATCGAGACGCAGTCCCTGCCGTGTCTCACCAGCACCTGGGCCAGGCGCAGAGCCTCAACGTTTGGACCTTTGAGGTATTTTAGCTGTTGCAACTTCTCTTTTTTTTTTTTTTAATTTTTTTTTCCCATGCTGCCCGAACAGCTGGGCAGGAAAGAACCCCTGTCACCATCACGCTCCCCTCCGACACCCCGTTCCTCAGCCATACCTGGCCATACAGGAGAAATTCCGCCTGCTTTTCCTTGCCTGCCTCCAGCTGGTCTTACAACATAACACTTCTTCATTTTTTTAGGTCGCCTTCCTGATCCTAAACTCACCTGCGCTCAAAGAGCGCGAAATGTTACATTGCAAAAATAAAAAGGAAAAAAAAAAATCAACTGTTCTGATGGCTGAGATAATGTCCCACTGACGTTGCAGCAGCGTTTGGGAACAGAGATGTGCTTTATGAGCCACACGCTTCCTCTCAAACAAGCTTTGCGGCTTGGGTTCCTTTTTCTCCCTTTTTTTGTGACACACACACACCCACACCGCCCCCCCCACCACCCCCGCCATGTGCCGGTCACTGGGGAGGAGCAGCACTCGCCATGCCAGGGACATGCTGCACATCACCTCGCTGGGCACGTGGGCATGTAAAACCACAGCAGAGCATCCGCATGGCCCTTTGCTTTCCTCATTTCATCCTTTAAAGGCCAGGCACTAATGAGCTCAGGAGAATTGTCATGGTGGTGCCTTCACGGTGGCTTCAGAGGAGAGCGGTCAGGGTGGTGGGACACGACCCTGTGCTTGCTCCCTGCTCCCAGCCCGCTGGAAGATGTTCCCAGTTGCTTTGTGCTGTTGCCAGGGAGGGATGAGCATGAAGGAGCTGGTAGTCACCTCGTCAACGTGAACCCGTCCTTGCGCAGCCCCACGGGAGGCTCAGCCTTGCGGAGGGCATCCCCAAGGAAAAGCCATCGGAGGGGGTGCTTACGGCCCGCGCTCATTTCCCTGCGGAAGCCTACGCCCGCTCCCAAGGAGTTTCTCTTCCTTCTTATTGTAAAGCAAAGCGAAACCCGTGTGTGCGGGACCCTTCGTCCTCCCCCGTCGCCCCAGAGGTGACCGAGGACACCCTGCATGCCGGGCAGGGCCACCGCCAGCAAAGCCATTGGGTGTTTTGGCAGCAAGTACCAAGTCTTCTGCTGAAGCAGCTTTCCTTGGTCAGGAGGATTAGACCTTCCCTCTTCACTTACATCAACCATCAGCTCCTTCTTAGTGGTAAAAATACAATTTTTAAAACACTCTTGACTGTGGAGGGGAAGAAGAATCAATACAAAATAAATGATCCAAGTTCTTGGTGGTGCAAAAGGCTCTGACCCATCCCAGCTTATTCTAGGTCATGACTTCACACAACTACAGAATCACAGAATGGTGGAGCTGGAAGGGACCTCTAGAGATCATCCAGTCCAACCCCTGCCAGAGCAGGGTCACCCAGAGCAGGGGGCACAGGGTGGCGTCCAGGTGGGTTGGGAATGTTTCCAGAGTCGGAGGCTCCACCACCTCTCTGGGCAGCCTCTGCCAGTGCTCTGCCACCCTCAAAGGAAGGAAGTTCCTCCTTGTGTTCAGATGGAACTTCCCATGTTCCAGTTGGTGCCCGTTGCCCCTTGTCCTGTTGCTGGGCACCACTGGAAAAAGTCTGCCCCCACCCTCTTGCCACCCACCCTGTAGATATTGCTGAGCACTGACGAGATCCCTCTCAGCCTGCTCTTCTCCAGGTGGAACAGCCCCAGGTCTCCCGGCCTTTCCTCATCGGAGAGATGCTCCAGTCCCCTGAGCATCTTCAGAGCCCTTTGCTGTCCCCTCTCCAGCAGTTCCTTTTCTTTCTTGAGCTGGGGAGCCCAGAACTGGACAGGGGTGCTCCAGATGTGGCCTCCCCAGGGCAGAGTAAAGGGGAAGGATGACCTCTCTCCACCTGCTGGCCACACTCTTCTTCACGCACCCCAGGGTGCCTTTGGCTTTCTTGGCCACAAGGGCACATTGCTGGCTCATGGCCATCCTCTTGGCCACCAGGACTGCCACGTCCCTTTCCACAGAGCTGCTTTCCAGCAGGTCAGCCCCAACCTGTCCTGGTGCGCGGGGTTATTCCTCCCCAGGGGCAGGACCCTACACTTGCCCTTGAACTTCATGAGCTTCCTCTCCACCCAACACCCCAGCCTGCCCAACTCTCGCTGGATGGCGGCACAGCCTGCTGGTGTGTCAGCCACCCCTCCCAGTTTGGTGTCGCCAGCAAACTTGCTGAGGGTGCACTCTGTCCCCTCATCCAGGTCGTTGATGAATACATTGAACAGGACTGGACCCAGTACTGACCCCTGAGGAACACCACTAGTTCCAGGCCTCTAACTGGACTCTGCACCTCCAACTGGCCTCTGCAAATACTAGACTTTTAGTACCTGATGCCGTATTGGGATGTTGGCTCTAATGCTGATGGAGCAACTGCCATGACAGACTGGCAGCAGAGCCTGGCCATCGCTCTGGTCACCACCGTACCCACCTACCCCTCAGCTTCCTAATGACAGCACGTTTGGGGAAGAAACATGCCTTCAAAAGAGAAGTGAAATAGCTACAACTGTACAAAAAAAGGGAATTGCAGGGTTTCTCATGGATCTCCTGAGCTGACAGCCTGCGGGCAGCGGCTGTTTCCAGGCAGCTGGCTCAGCACTCCTCCCCTGCCCCGCAGCGAAACTGCCGGCAGAGCTGTGGGAGGAGGAATTTCCCCAGGTGTTGGCCTCAGCCCACCGTGGAGGTAGGGCTGACACTCCCCGGACAGGCACTAGTTTGGAAAATTCCCATCGGACACTCAGGGAGTTTTGCCGCAGTAACCAGCACCCATGGCTGCAGCCCAGGTTGTAGGAGACCAACCTCCCAGGGCAAGAATAACAGCTAGCAAGGGGTTCTGCAGAGCTCTGCAGCTCCAAAACCACCCAGAGATTTATTTTTGGGACCGGAGAAAGTATACACATCGCTGTGCCGAACTATCCATCCTGCACCTTTCTGCTGCTTTGGAACATGAGGTCTGGGGTGAAAAGGGACACCAGCCTCCATGTCCATGTATAGTTCAAGGGTCTGCAGCAGAGGTTTTGGGTTGGAAGATGTGCCTGGAGGTTGTGCAGTCATATTTGGGGTGCCGTTGAGTTCAACACCACACTGGAAGCCTGCAGCTTAGCACAGCCCACTTGGAAATGGTTTGGGTCTCCGGTAAGATCCTTGAAGGGCCAGCAGCTGGAGGTAGCCACAAGCAAAAATGAAGCCTCTGGGCTCTGGATGCCCTTGCCAAAGGAAGGAAGGACATCACCTGGAGGTGCCATGGGCCCCCTCTGTGCACCAAAGGCAGGGTTTCTTCCTCCTCAGGCTTGAACTGGCTTCTTGTAGTCAACACCCTTGAATCTTGGGGAAACAAGACTGGCTGTCTCAGTTCACAGTGCCCAACACACATGCTTTCAAGACATCCCATGTAGTTCCCTGTACTCTATGCAAAATATGAAATTGTAAATTTGTTTCTTAATCAAAACCATGGGTGGATCCCTGGGGACAGCTGAAGACTCCTTTATAGCACTACCGCGTATTTTCTCCTCTCCATACTGTGTCTCCTCCGTGCTAGCGTTAACGAGCTGGTTGGCAAGCTAGGGCTGCCCGGGTGCTGGGACGTGCGGAATGGTCAATGCTGCCTTGGCCTGGGAGGAAAATACCCAACCTGAAAGTACCAGCTCTTCTGCCAGCCCTTGCCCAGCCTTGCAGCACCCCGTTGCCACCACTCCTCCCTGCCCAAGCCCCCTTCTTCCCAGGAGCTGCTGTACCTTACGCCCCAGCTGTGTCCCTGTCACCAGCACACCAGTTCCCCTCTGCAGCATGTCTTTAGGGTGACGTCTGAGCCCAGCCCCGGAGCCGCCCCACCGTGGGAAGCAGGGCTGCCCCACGCTTACGTGCTCAGCGAGTTTCTTTACGAGCAGCAGCTTCCTCTTCCAGCACAGGAGGACCCAGATGTCAGCCGGCGCGGAGCGAGCCATGAGCCTAGTTGCGGTTGGGTGACCGACCTTACCCTGGAGGTCCTCACGGCTCCACAAATACGTGAACGGCAGCTTCTTCAGGTTAGACCTAAATTCTTTGCTCCCTTCCAGTTAGGGCTTCACAGCAGGAAGTGCCCAGCCAGCTGGGCAGAGGAGGTGACATGCGAGTGCCGGGCTACGGTGAGAGACAATAGAGGTTCAAATACTCATGAGACAACCTCAAGAGAAGACTTATTACACACCTAAGAAAAAAAAAAAAAGTAAAAATCCAATATGTATGAGCAGAGCCCACGGCTCTCCAAATCGCTCTCTCTAATTCCAGAGGGCTGCTCCTCCTGGGTTGTGGGGGTACCATGACCACCGCTCCTCCTGGCTGCCGGGGGAGAGGGTTCTGGGTGCTACCCTGCCTCAACGCCTCGTTAACGGGGCTGCGATGAACGAACCCTCATCGCTGCTGAGACAGGATGAAGCCAAACACAACCAGGGAAACCTCCCGGGGCAGCAGTTGCTCCTCAGCTTGCGGTGAAGCGACAGATCCTCACCAAGGGCTCTCAGTGACACATGTCAGGATGCCAGGCGTCCCCTTCCCCGTCCCCATCCCACCCACAGCTGGTTCCTGCACCCCCCCTGTCACAGCAGACACCAACCACAGCACAACCACCGCGGTGCCCACATCCCCGTATCACACCCCGATGCTCACGGCTGGGCTCTGCGGAGGAGCCGGAGCCACCACGCTCACCTGAGCCCGTGGAAATGAGGGATTATTCCACCTAACAGGACAGCACAGCCCGACCTGCCCCACGGCTGTCCCTGGGGCTTTTTTTTCCCTTCTTTCTCTGCATGTGGGCAAAATGCAGCTCTCCACGCTCGCTGGCAGGAGTTGGCCAACATGCGCAGGTTCCGGGGACCCAACAGGGAGTCTGCTCCCCTGAGCAATCACACAGGCTTCGGGAAAAGAACTGGAAACAGCTTACACATAATTATACAGCTTCAAACCATTGAAGCGCGATGTTTCTTTCACGCTCTTACCAAGGCCCCTCCAGAAACTTCTGGTTTGATCGTTCTGAAACGAAGACAAAACTTATTACACCCACGTTAAAAATAATTTCTAAATTAAATCTCTCCAGCGCGACCCGTGTTTTCGCCCGCTGCCCACTGGCACTCGGCAGAGCTGTCGCCACAGCCCAGCCCCACGCACGGCGAGAGGCTCCGAGCCTGGACTGGGTACCGTCAGCTTTCCTGTGCCGCTGCCGACGCCTGCAGCCAGATGTGAAATGAGTCACTAGCCCACCGCAGAGCCCCTCACTCGCCTTTAGTGGGAGCCAGCTAAAAAAAACCCACCCTCAGGCCCTGAGGGGCTTCAGTCACCCAGCCTGTGTCCAGCCGGCTCCCCAAGCTCACAGCGGATTGAAGCGGAGCCAGGAGGGATGCTCATCCCAGCTGGTGGCAGGTAAATCAAAATGCTTTTTCTGTGCTGGCTTTCACGCGGTATTTGTAGGGTTTCAAACCTGTTTAATGCTTCCCAGCCTTTCCGCAGGGGCACGGCAAAGCCCCGCTTCCCTGCGCGCCGGGAGAGCTGCCACCCGATGTCCTCCAACCCCGGATTCACCCGCTTTTGCAATCCTTCCCCCTTCGTTTCCGAGGATGAGGCAATCCATAATTTGAAATCAGAGCAGCTGCCACAAATATCTTTAACGGTCCCATTCGTGATGATTTTAAGAGCCAAAGGCTGCTTTGCCTGTGAGGTGGTCTCCTTCCCCACAGCAAACGGAGCAAGGAAGTTAGTCCATGCACTTCCAGAGTGTTTCTTCAGGAATTCCTGCTCACACCGAGCATCATCTACTCTAAGAACCCACACACACACAGGAGCTGGGTGCGCTTTTTCCCCTCACGTAACTTGGACAAAAAGCCTCTAGTTTTCAGTATCTGTTACCAGCAGGGCCTGCCGTGATCCGACCTCCTGGGAATTCATCTCCGGGATCAGCTAAAGCATGAATAATCATAGAATCACTTGGGTTGGAAGAGACCTTCAAGATCATCGAGTCCAACCATAAACCTACACTGCCAAAACCACCCCTAACCCATGTCCCTCAGCACCACGTCTGCCCGGCTTTGAAATACCTCCAGGGACGGCGATTCCACCACCTCCCTGGGCAGCCTGTTCCAATGCCTGAGAACCCTTTCGGGAAAGAAGTTTTTCCTAATATCCAACCTAAACCTCCCCTGGCACAACTTGAGGCCATTTCCTCTTGTCCTGTCATTTGTTCCTTGGGAGAAGAGACTGACCCCACCTGGCTATAACCTCCTCTCAGGGAGTTGTAGAGAGTGAGAAGGTCTCCCCTCAACCTTCTCTTCTCCGGGCTGAACAATCCCAACTCCCTCAGCCGCTCCTCATAAGACCTGTTCTCCAGACCCCTCCCCAGCTCCGTTGCCCTTCCCTGGACATGCTCCAGCACCTCAATGTCTCTCCGATACTGCGGTGCCCAAAACTGAACACAGTACATAAAACTGAACACAGTAATCTATGGTCTAATGAGGATAGTAAGTATTCAATGTATTTGTGGTACTGAAAATTGGAAGTCAAATGGCACTTCCTCACACGTGCAATCCCTACTTTATTCACAGGTGTAATCCTTGCTCCTGCACACCGGCTGCTCCAGTCCCTCCTAGTGATCTTTGCAGGATCCCGGCTGTCCCTGCCTGTCTGTCCCTCCAGCACATGCTGCCTGCGCCCGGCAGACAACGTACCGCCCTGTGATGCCACAAGTGCTGGGGTTTGCCCATGGAGAGACGTCTTTTTCTTCTAGTAAGTGCTTTAATGGAAACAACTGGTCGCCTTCCCACCTTCCCCACAAAGCCCTAGGGGCTATAATCTCAGCCAGGGCTTCGTTTCACCGAGACTGCGTTTTTTCTCTTTTTATGCTCACCGAGGTATTAAAACCAAATAAAATAATGCAATGTGTCCCTGGGTAGAAACTCTCTGCCAGGGGAGCGCTTGCCAGCCATGCGCTCCCTCCCGCCCGCATGGCACACGGCAGCGCGCTTCGCCCCGGTGCAAAATCCCGGGCAGAGCATTCCCCGGGGAGGATGGGTGCTTGAATATGTCCTACCAAATCCATTCTTGGGACTGGAGCTCGGTTCCCTCTCTCGCCAGGGAACGCTCAGAACATGAGTCATGCCAGCAGCTCTCCGGGTATCCCCAAGCCCTCGAGACTCTGACCCGGTGCATCTCAGTAAGTATTCTCCCCTATTGAATCATCGGCTGGCTCAGCGCCGAAAGCACACACACTTTCCCCAGCCTGCTCCTTCAGGATGGGCCGAAGGGTCGAATCCATCATTAATGCGATTCAGGCAATCGCGGTGCATCAAAGAAATGCAAAAAAACCGTTGTGCTGATGCACCTCCCCATCAACCAGTACCAACGCTCCTTTTTGTTTGCCCCCCGGGTACAAGACCAGGGCCAGGTGAAACGGGAAACACAAAACCAGCAAGGAGAGAGCAAAACTACCACCACCCCTTCCTCCGTCCCCGCTGTCCTCCTGCCCGCCCGTCGGGTCAGAGCCGCAGCATCTGAACCCACCAGAGCTTCTGCACCCGCAGACAGGAGGTAAAAGGGACGCATGAAAGAAGAGAAAAAAAGCACCCGGAGATGAGAAACGCCGCAGTGGATGAAAACAGAAAGTGAGAGCAAAAGAGGGACCGCCGAAAGTGCTGGCAGCGCCGAGCGCGGCAGATGCCAGCGTTCCCTTCCCACACACGAAACCACAGGCCCCACTAACGGCGGTCACATTACTCACCGGGTGTTTTCAGGGCCGGGGTGGCAGAGAAGACAAGAGACAAAGAAGGATCCCCCGGGAGTGCTGGGGTGACGGGCAGGAGAGGCACCACTGCTCCGATGGAGGGACCAGGGGAGGACCATGGCGCCCCAGCCCACGGTGCCCACCCCTCTCCGCCCCTCTGCGCAGGAGCTTTTTGTTCCTATTAATGTCGTCGAACTTTAAAACAAAACCACAGGGTTGAGGGTGAGTTTTACTCACATCACCAGCCCTGTTTCTGTGGATAAGAGTTCCTGGAGCTTGCCCACATCTCTTATTTTCTGTAAAGCATCACGACCTAAATATGGCGATCCTTCAGAGTGACAAAGCTGAGATTGGTGCTAATGTTCCTTCACTGGAAAGCTTTGCAGTTCACCCTGCAGTTAACACAGCCGGTTGACAATGGGGGAAAAACATCAGCTCCTAGATCCAATTTTAAAAACTGCTGAAAAAAATTCAGGATAAGAAAGCGTAACTCTTGTCTTATCTCAAGCATACGTTGAGTCAGAAGAAAACTTCCCATCCCCTCGTGTTCTAGGATGCTCTTCAAACCATCCTCTCATTTCAGTGCAAGAAGTTACCTGCCCAAAACATAACCATCCAAAATCCCTGTGCGCTTTTTAGGGAGCTACGGCACCTATCCAGGGGTCACCACCAGCTCCATCCCTTTCCCTGGGAAAGGATGGACTCTGGCATGTGGATTTGAGCTTTGGAGCGGAGCCTGCAGACAACACCCGCTGAATTTGGGGGGTTCCCAGTCCGGCTGGCCACCTAGGGACATAAAGCTGCCAGGGTGCCACCTGAAAGCCATCAGCCAGAGACAGGCCGTGAAGAGCAGAGATGCTGCGGTACACGGAAGGGTCCCGGGGAAAACCGCAAGGACTCCGGCAGCAGCTGGAAGAGAGAAGAGCCAGGAGATCCAAGAGATTAACACCCAGGATCTGACGGGTTTTGGTGCGCTGGCTGTGGGTTCAGGAAAGCCACTTTGACTCAGAAATAACATTTAATTATGTGACTCTGCCTTTCAAATCAATGAAACTTCAGCACACGCTTAGGGTTACGTATTTCAGGGGATTCCTCTATGAATAAGCACCAACAGCCAAAAAACCACCAGGCAAGTTTCAAGCCTTTGCTTTCCCATTTGATGGAGCCGTTGGCTCCCAACATAAATGAGAAGTGACGCTTCTGTCAGTGAGATATCTCGCCCTGGGTCTTCCAAAAAAATTATCCAGGAGCAAAAAAATGATCCACGATCAATCCTCCATGTGTCCTGAGAGCAGTAAATAGTATAACAAAGTTTTATTTACCAAAGCATCCAGAAACCTTATTCATTTTGCAGTTCTTTTTACATAACTATCTACAATTAACTGTCAGCCTAGCTGCGATATAATCATGCCGCAGCTTTAACTTTTTATATATATGTAATTATTGCATAATTATATATATATAAAACTATTGCATAATTATATGTAATTATAATTACGGGGAATAGGACTCTCCTACAAATAACACTTCTCTTCCTATTGAAGATATGTTAGAAGTTGCTACACGATCTTCACAAAGGGTTGGAGATCTGGCCGGCTAATGAAGAAAATTCATGTAATTTGACAGGTTACAGAAGTAACACCGCGCAACCGGTTAGGAAATACCCCTCATCCCCCATTTCACCGCAGCACACAGCCGATGGTGGAGGAGAGGACGGCATGTGGTGGCTCTTCATACGTAGCTTACGTATGGTGGCCTCCATCCAGCTGGGACTTCGAGAGCAACCATGAAGCCAAAAATTAGACTGCTCTTTGTGAGAGGGCAGCGAAAGCAAGCCAAGACTGAAACAAAAGGTTAGCACCCCGTGTCAGCCCACATTTCCAGGAACCTCCCAGTTTTTTTAGAACAGTGTGGCTGGAGAAGAACCTATTTCTCATCACTCGCCTATCCAGTCCTCAAAACTAAACTGAGCGGAGGGGGTTGGGGGTTTTGGTCTTTTCTATTTGGGTTTCTTTATTATTATTGTTCTCCCTTTCTTTTTCAAAGAGGATTTTTAAGTATTGTTTTGGTGGAGTGCAGCGTAGCCAAGAGCAGAGTTTCATGCAGTTTTGACTACAGTAATGTTACAGTTTTACAGCTAGATCAGGAACGGTTCTTATTTTTCTCTGGAGGCTAATTTTAGCAAGAGCAATTTATGATTGAAATAAAGCCGGCAGAATTACATTTTCTCTCGTAAAACCATACTTCTTCTAACAGCCTTAATAGACTACGGTATGCGATTACTGCGCTCTATCTCTCAATCCCAATCTTTGTTGCTTTAATAACAAATGCATCACCCCACCTGTATAATCCTTCGTTTCCCTGATGAGATGGGTACCCGGGATCAAGACACAATACGCAAGAAAAATGACACGGATTTTTCAATTTCAAAAGAAAATTATTATTATTATATCCGACTTTGCCAAAATAACAGAAATATTGGATTTTAGGCTGTGTATAATCACTAAGAAACATCCAAGCCCAGCCCACAGATCTGTAGTTATTCCAATTTCGCAGCTAAGGCAGAAAGACCGTCATTGCCGGGGACTGGACCAGCCCGGGGACTGCAGCACCGGCCCCAGGGCCGCAGCGGGCTACTTCGCCCTCCTCCGGGCTGGCCACGAGACCGTGCTCGCCCTGGGCAGAGCAGGCGGAGGCAGAGCTGCCCAAAGAGCAGACCGTGCACAGGAATTAGCGAGATGGGTCCGTCATTAAGACTGGTCAAATACAGGGAGCTTTGCGAGGAAGGTGGCAAGACAGACGGGTGAGGTTAGGAATGAAAACCAGATGTAACATCCACCCAAAATCAACCTATCATTAAGAATTTACTGCCTTATCGCTAGCACCCAGCTATTAATACCTTAGAGTTTGCTTTTAGACAAATCTAAATTAAAAGTGCCTTATACAAGAGTACACTTGCATTGTCCACGGCCAAAACACAAGTGCAGCCAGGCAGCGAATACAGATGTGGTACAAATCAGGCAAAAGGAGAAGAAACTGGCCAGGATCTACTCACCACCCATCCAAACCAGCACAACCACCGTGTTCAGCGCCTGCCCCAGTGACCGTCACCACAATGCACATGGGATTGCCGCTCCAGAAGGGGCATTTGAGCCTGCAGAGTGTGATTATAAGTGATGACGCTTTAATGGTTCTCTGGATTTATCACCTCTGATCCTGCAAAAGGTGTCCAAGGACCTTCAGCAGCCCGGCATGGCAAGGACTTCAGTTTCACATGCTATTGGGAAAATAAATGAGTGGTGAAAACGGTATCATTTGGGCATGGTTCTTTACAGATAATTGAGAAAAAGCTTCCTATTTCTAAAACAGCAAACGTAACAACTTTCAATCATTTCTTCTTCTACTGGGAAAAAACACATTTGCCACTATTAGGGTATATTCCATTTTATCAGCAAATTTAACCCACACCATGTTTCAGTGATGTATTCCCTAACCCTTGGGCTGAGGGAGCATTTCTGGTTCGGGAACACCTGTGCAAAACCAGGACATGCTTTGCAAGTTATCTATGAGCCATCTATCATAAGAGAGAGAAATTACGTGAAGAAAGCAAAATATAGCTCAGGGTTTTGCATAAAAGGGAATAATCAGGAGTGTCCTACTTGTGTATTTGTCAGCTCCTCATGGCTGGGGGGGGCCTTTGGAGGTGAAGTTCTCCAAGAAGATGCTCTTGCCATCCCAGCCAGCTTTCTGCAGCCCGTGTCGGACACCCTCTAGCCTCAATTTTTCCCCCACCTCACTGCCTCAGGTCACAAAGAAATCCCTCCGGGAGCTGGGAGTCAGCAGCAGGAAGGAAAGTCCTCTCCGCTGGCCCGTGAGCCCCTTGAGAAGAGGCACCTCCAGGCACAGCTTCCCTGGAGATGATTGTTCTGTGCACAATGCCTGTTCAATAGGATCTGAAGGTATTTGAGCTAAATATTTCTCCTTTTGGACAAAGAACCCTAAGTAATATCCCAGTACACGCCTAAGCGTAGCACGGGAACGCCACAAACCAGAAGCTGTTGTCCAAGTTGCACCTCGGTGCCCCAGCTGGAGAGGAACCTCATGCCCTGCTGCCGAGGACAACGCCGCGACTGCGCGTTGGGCAAAGAAACCTGGAAAGCCAAACCGGTGCCTTTTCAAGAACACGCATGCAAGCGTACGCCCAAGGTCTCTTTCACTTCTGTGTCAGGAAAAAAAAAAAAGTCTCCTACACAAGATGAAAACCACAGCCCACAGCCTAATGACTAGCGCAGAAATGGAAAACACACCGTGAAATCGGAAAATCATGCAGTGCGGGTATTCTAGCAAAGCAAGTCTCTAGACACACCACAACCTTCTTATGGGAAACAAGATGTCAATTAAAATAAAAAGAATCTGAAAATGCAATATAAAACTCTTGATTCATCCTGCTCCTTTCCAAGTCGATAGCAAAATTCCCATTGACTTCACAGAAGACCTGACGGATAGAAAAGTTTTTGACAGCCTTTTGGGCAGGCTCAAAATGGCCGCGTGCGATATGAATTAATACTGGAATATTTGGCGACTATACCAAGTACAAAAAAGCAAGTTTCAAGGCAGATTTTAATGAATTTTTGTTAATAATATCTGTCGTGGTTTAACCCCAGCCAGCAACTAGCACCACGCAGCCCCCCCCGCCCCAGTAGAGTAGGGAGACGAGGGAGAAAAAGAGGGAAAAAACCCTCATGGGCTGAGATAAAGGCAGTTTAATAGAACAGTGATCAAAGAAGAAAATCATAGTAATAATAGAATATACAAAATAAAGCGATGCAACACCAGTTGCTCTCACCACCCAAGGATTGCTTGCCCAGCCCATTCCAAGCAGCGATCATGGATTGCTGCCCCCCCCGGAGAGTCCCCATTCCTATGTGGAGCATGACACCTGCGGTATGGAATATTCCTTCAGCCAGTTTGTCCCGTCTATGTTCCCTCTCAGCTTCTACGGGAAGCTGAAAAAGTCCTTGACTTAATAGAAGCATTACTTAGCTACAATTAAGCCAATGTGCGTTATCAACATTATTCTCATACTAAATCCAAAACACAGCAGGTACGAGGAGGAAAATTAACTCTATCCCAGCTGAAACCAGGACAACCTCTCATCGTTATAGTTTCTCATAGCAAAGAATGGAAAAGGAAGAGCTTATCTAGGTGTCACACACACACTCTGGGTAATTCTGATTTTTCTATAAGCTGCCTGCCGGTTGCCTCCAAAGGGAATAGGCCTGAGGAAAGGAATTCCAGCCTCCATGAGCGCCCAGATCTGCCCCCCAGCACCCTCAGCTGCCAGCAGCAACCCCCCGGAGCAGGAGATTCAGATCACAGAATCACAGAAT
>VZSF01008741.1:0-59808 GCA_013398295.1 Chionis minor
GGGGTGTGTGTGTAGGGGTGTGTGGGGGTGCATGTGGCTGAATGACAAGGAGTCGGGGAAATCTCTGCGCCTTTGTCTGGCAGCAGCTCCGCAGAGGAGGGGGGGGGCACGCTTGCTTTTTGGGGGCGTGAGGGGGGCCAGGAGCCGGCGTGTGGGAATTAACTTTTCCTTTCTGCTGCTCCTGAGGCATCTGCGCGGAAAACCAGGCAGCGTATGGCTCCTTGCTCCCTGCCCTCCAGCAGGGTAGCCGATGCGAGGGTGAGCGCGGATGAATTAAAAGCCCTGAGTCACAAGCCCTATTAATACAAGGAAGGAGAAGTGTAAATGCATTTCAATACATTCCCTGGGGATGCCGCTTCCTCCCTTTCGTGGCTGTCCTCTCCCCCTTGGCTGGCCATTTTTTCCTAACGTTTCCAGAGCTGTAATTCCAAGGGGGTAAAATCTCATCCCCACGGCAATCCCGATAATGCTTGCTAGAGTGAACCAGGGTTTCCAGTCGGCCCACAGCCTTCCTAAAGCCGAGCTCCTTCACATTGGGAGGTGTGGTGTGTATAGTCTACTCGACTCCTCTAGTCTATTAGCACGTCCAAAATTGAGATGAAAGGAGCATGTCCCTGAGAGCGACAGCGTGAACTGAAAGTATTCCCGTGAGCCAGGTACTGTGCGAGAATGAAGGCCAAAGCATTCGCTTAGGAAAGAAGTGGCAAGGAATATATCATACCATTTGGGAATATTTACAGATTTTTGTAACAACAGCATTAAAAGCACTCCCGAGGGATCTTCTGTGTTGGATACTGGCTAACTCTGCTAGCTTTTGAGCGAGTTCTGTAAAATGAGTTTATGGCCTTTTACTGCTTCAATGCTTTTGAGTGTCAAACCTCGTGACTAGGATTTGTGAAATTTGTTGATGAGTTCATCAGCATCACCAATGATGTTACAGCCTCAGACTTTTCGGTTTCACCAAAGGTTTTTTGGCCTCTTAGGTGAGGTTACATTTAATATAAATATTTTTTCTGTAATTTCTCTCCTCTGTGACAACCACAGTTGCTCACCCATATGCCTGAGCGAATTAGTATTGCCCTGACCTGAGTGCAGGAAATGCACCCCTAAAATTAAAAAAAGGTAATGTTTGTGGGACTTGGGTCTGATGTTTTCAGAAGCCACTTGTCCAGTAGCAGTACTGCCGCCTTTTATTTCTGCTTGTTTTGGGACAGAGGCCCAGACCCCTTAAATCAGTGTTAACCCACAGCCGTAGATGGAGCTTTGCCGCTGTCTGCAAACCAGGCCCCTCTGCTGAGTTTAGATTCAATTATAGTTCTGAGAGACAGAGACAAATAAAAGAATTACACTTTTGCCGCTTCTCTGCCTTCCTGGATCTGCTTTCTGGTGGATTAATACTGAGATAGTGACAGTATCGTAGAAATGCCATATATACTTTGCCACCTAGATGAAGCCAGTCTTGTTCCACTGAAGCCGAATGAGGATGTTGCCTTCTGGTGGTGGGACATAGGCTAAATTCTCTAAAAGTAAATCCTCTTTATAGCATTTTGTGTTAGTGGTATAGCTACAGAAATTGCCTGTCTCCGTGTCCTTTTATGTTTGCTTCTTTTTGTTGCTATTCGGAGAATGCAAGGAAGGTACGTGTTCATACAAGACCGCCCCATGTCACATAACTTCTAGGGATAACAAACTCCAAAGAGCACTTGGATGGGGATGAGCTGACATCCTAAGTAATGTCCTAGGCCATATGATGTAGAGGATAGCTAGTTTAGGATTTCGTAATTCGGGTATTGATGAGCTGCTCAATTTTTTTTATTGTTTTATTGGTTTTTGTGTCAGCCTTTTGTGCCTTATCGTGATTATTTAAAAACATTTCAGTCAACAACTGTTTGATGGTTTAGTACCCTGCTAGATGTGCATTCGCTCAGTCATTTGGATGTTAAAGAACAACACTTTTCAGCACATTGCCGATCCCATTTGCAAGAAGGAAATTGGACCCTCGCTAACATAGTTTTCAGCTAACACCTCTGAGGGTTTGAACTAGAGTAAGGTTGCAAGTTCTTTCTTGCCTTCGAGGAAATTCACATAATAGGAGAGGTAAGAGGTCGTAAACCATGGTTCTTGCATCTCATTTGCATGTCCCATGTTTGAAGCCTCATAAAAAACATGAACACTCCTTTTCCAGGTAAGCATGTACTGCTCCCATTTGCGAAAATGTCATGATAAAAAACTTGCTCAAGGCCGTGCAGCAGCGGCTTAGTCGGATATTGACAGATGTCAGTGAAAGTGTCTGTATCTCAAATTGACTTCAGTGGGCTCTTCCTTGAGCTCTGTTTGAAGAATGTTTTGAAACATGATCGGGAGCACAAAACTTCTAACCTTATGCTAATTCTGCCATACAGTCTATGCGTTTATTTTTAAAAAATGGAAAAAGGAAAGTAATAAGGGCAACATGAAATGTCTATGTGATGAAGCACCCAAGATTAATTCCCATTTCAGCTTATTATTCATAATGGGATCCCAGGCACATCAGACGACTGGTAAGATAAAAACAACCTCTGTATGTAGATTTCTCGATCGTATGGAAAATAAATTAAAGGAAGAGAAGCCAAGCGATTGTTTTCCAGGTCTCAGTTTCACATGTGAAATCTTCTTTTCACATGCTTGACTCTCTGAGAGAGAATGCGTTCTCTCACTCCATATACCGCTAGAGGAAACCGGGGCTGGCAGTGATCCCGAGAGCCTGAGCGGAGAGACAATCCCTTTGGGTAGTTCCTTGCTGCACTGCCTCCCTGCCAGCAGCAGAAGGGTGTTGGCGGTGACATCAGGGTTTGCGTTCAGTTGTTCAAACGTCAGAACACAATATTTGTGGTGTGTCACATTCCACTGAACGCTATCGACAATAAAAATTAAAAAAAAAAAAGAAAAAAGGAGTAGTCGATTCATGGAGCATCCTGATTAAAATGAGAGCCTTTCCATCCCCCCTCAGCTTAATTTCAGAAAAGGAATTGCAAAATGCCTGTCCTGGCTGGACAGATTCTGGAACCAATTGGCTTTACAAGTAGCGGCATTTCCTTTTTGACTGTGCTTGACCAAGGGAACTTTGCAACAGGTCATGACTTTAAGAAACGAGTGCTTGTGGGAGAGGAAAAGCCAGGTTGGGAAGCTCAGATCGCCACACGGGAAGCTAAATACCCTCGAGTAGCAGATGCTCCTCCACTCTACCAATCTGCCTGGCTCTGCATTCCCGGCCTTCCTTATACACACAAACAATAAAGGAAGAGCACTGAGCCTTTCTTTTAATGCAGGCAGAAAGCTGTGGCAAAGGAACAGTCTGGAAGACAGGCTATTTGATACTCTGCCTGTGTACAGTCAATAACAAAGCAAAGAAGATGAGGAGGCCTTCAGCTTTTGAGGGATGCTAAGAGTTTGTCATCGTGTTCCGAAATTTTAATAAATGGAGAGGAAGCAAGAGAAGTATGTTTCCAACTTTGAGAAAGATTTCTTTACGTTTGCAGGGAACCAGCAAACTTACGTGTTTCACACAGAGGATATTTTGCAAAGGTCTGTGAACTAAAAGTGTCCAAACTACCTCTTTTGGCTGGAGTTCCTTGCTGCCAGATGCACGTGTAAACACCAGGTTTAAAAGCTCTGTCTAGAAACAGTGGTTGATTTGCAAAATAAGTGAGAGAACCGAAAACAGTATTCTAGCACATCCTCTGCCTGAAGAAGAAGGCGTCTCTGTGCCAGATTTTCACAGGTGCCTGTCATCACTTTCTGAATTTTGCAGAAACTTTTCTTCCCTCTCGTTTATATGAGTAAAAATAATAATTTTGAAAGCATGTAAGTGACAACATCAGCATAATGCAACACAAAAGCGTGATGAATCAAAACTGCTAGTGCAACTCAGCACCCTCTCCGTCCTCCAACATTAGGCTTCTCCTAAGTAAAACTGCTAATTATATGGCCTGTGTATGGGTGTCAACAGAGATTACAAACAAAAATCTCAGGCAAATGGAGAGACCGTATTTTTATGTTACCATTGAATATGAGTTTCTTTCAATGCAAAGATAAAGCTAGATATACATTCAAAATACTGTGGTCTCTATTCAACATACAAACAAGTCCATATGTACAAAAGACAAGGTGGCCATTCTTATCGGAATTCCATTGAAAAAGGGATGACCAGAGTAAACACACAGGATGAAACAATGACGAATAGCATCAAACCACCCAGACTATTGTGTGGGCTTTGGCAGTCCCTTTTGGGATTGCCAATCCACTTGCTCATAAGGACGAGCACAGAGATAGGGGAATACCCATCAACAAACATCCCCGGCTTGCCCATACAGCATGCTGTGCTCAAAGATGAGTTGCAGAGCAACAAAATATACTTGATGTCACTAATTAGGGGAATTATGTCGTTCCAGCAGTGGGGTTCCCTCTCTCCAAAGGTTGCATTCTCATGACATAACTTGCCGTGACACAGAAGAGTAGCATAAGTCACTATGCATCAGCAGACAGCAGGATTAATTTATTTAGCGCTATCCTTGAGGCCACACCTGTGCTACGTGCTCCATACATAGCTATCTCTGAGCTGGCTTTAAACTAGTGGCAACTGGGAACTCACCCCAGGTTTATTGCTTTGTGTTGATTTTCTTGGGTGGATTTTACCGCTCATGCTGAATGCTGCTAGCCATATGCGAGGCATTCACTTTAACACCATCTATCTTAAGCACATTCAGCTATCAAACTCCTTTGTATTTTTGGCTCCCCAAACCCATACAAGTGCAACAGTCTTTTGTGTGTTGTAAAATTGTAGGCAGGCAGGATTTTTCAAAGTGTATTTATTTTGATCCACTACTCCCTTCTTAATTTAATTTTTTTTTAGGAATTTAAAAAAAAAAAAAAGAATAATCATAGAATCATAGAATCACTTGGTTTGGAAGAGACCTTCAAGATGGAAGAAGGAACTGAGCTTGCCACCCAACCAGATGTAGAAATGGCTAAGAGATCTGCTCAAAACCTGACTTGCCTCCTTGACATTTGGGCTTTCACCAGGGTAAGGAGTGAAGGATGGAGCTGTTGGGGTAAAGCACATCCAGTCCTTTAAACTTTATTGACGTGCTGCTTTCTTCACAGTGCCAGTTTGTAAGCAGCGAGGGAGAAGAAGTGCTTCTTATGACTGCCACAGCCATGGATTTAGTTGCCTCTGGCGTACTCCACAGGTGGCAGGGACCAGGACTGTGTGTGTGTTGGGGAGGTTGCCTTCCTGAGGAGGACAGGCACAGCTCTCGCAGCGTGAAGGCTTCATCACCCCACCAACATGCGTGACAGAAAAGGTTGTCCTGGCACCCACGCAGCTTCTGGAACTTTCAAGTCCTTTGCCCTCACATTTGTCTTTCAAGGCAGAGGGGAGTTACAATGTCTGAGTGCAAACAGAGGTGGGGACCAGGAGGGACATCTGTTGAAGCAAAGGCGCATGCGCGGGACGTGTGGGTTGAATGCCTGTGCTTGGTTGGCATTTCAGGTTTTCCCAGGCTTGTCTATGCCTCTCTTTCTCAAACAATTTCACCTGGACTAGTATTACTGTTGGGGCAATTAAGGCAGGCGGGCAGGGGGCTCAGGAAAAGTGGCACTTTGCCCACAGCAGTGTTTAGGTTATTCCACACAGAACGGCATGGACCAGTGCCAGAGGTTAAAGATTGATAAAGCTTGTGCTCTTTGTGTTTAAAGTATCAGGCTCACAGACATGCACCCAAGGACACGGTCACTGGCAGGAAAAAGTAGTGTCGGGGACAAATGGAGGAGAGTCCACTTTTCCTTGCAGGAAAAGGAATCCTCAGGGTTACTCACAGTTGCTGGTCGTAGCAGGGTCTTGTGGCATCTGCTCACCCAAGTGTCACCTCTGTTACTCATTATCACTAGGTACAAGTTTGTTTATGTCTAACAGAAACAAAAGCATTCCCTGGCATGTTTTGAGGTTGGTAGGAAGTTACTGCACACATGCACAGGAAAAACAACAATGGTAGCGCTAATAGGTATTGATGTAGTGTGACTATTGCCAAAACATGTCACTGCAGGCAGGCAGAGCTCATTTCTGCAGAGAGGTGTACAGCGACTTTGCACCTCAATGCAAACAATCAGACAGGGGCAGAAAGAGTAAAAATACATAGGTTCCAATTTTTTGGTCCATGGGTGGTTTGATACTGATATTAATAAGGATGGGACTGAGTTCAGCTTCCATTTACTGCAGTTATTCAACGTGCCTTAAACAGAATGGATGTGAAACCAGGGATGATATCAAACTTCCCAAAGGGAACGCATCTGATCTTGCGTGCGTAGCCTCTTTATCTTCTGCTGATTTGTCTCTTACGCTTGTAATACAAGTTTTATTCCACAGCTGCGGTCTTGATAAAATGAGACTTACGGGATGAGAAAGAGGAACGGCTCTGTAGACTGAACGAGATGGGGAAGTTGGGTGTCTCTCCCCATAAATCACGTATGTATGCACACCCCGCGCTGTTCAAGCAGAGGTTTGTCCACTAGTAACGAACTGCTGCCACCAGTGGGTTGCGGTTTGTATTGACACACACTTTTAATGCTACACATCTGTGATACCTGTAATAATAGCCAAAATATTCCAAGATTCTATGCCTAAAATAAAGCCACACCTGCACAAGACCATGTAGGGAACCGTGCACTAAATCAAAAATTTCATGTTTGTCTCTGCAATACACATCAAGCACAGATGTTACTCTGCTGGTTTAGACACACTCACAAATTCACTAAGGGGTAATTTTCTCCTGATAAACTTCACTCCACATCTGCTAGTGATAGTCCCCCCACACTAGCACACTTGGCAAAAATACGATTGTATATGTATAAATTGTAGGGATCAAGGTTTTGCTGGTGTTTGCCACGGGTTTGCACAGATCGAACATCAGTCTTCAAGGAAAGGTGAGATTTAGATATTGAAGGGCAGCTTCAGCAGAAAAGAGACATATGTGACCTGGAACAGACACATGAGCCACAGCACCTTCAAGTACCCAGTGTCTCATTCTGCACTGAGTTTATCAAAGATCTAGAAACAAAGTCACTTGAGAATCCCTGAGTGATAGGAATCACACACTAGGAAGCCTGACTCCTCAAAAATGTAGTTGTTTCCACCATTTCTCTGAAAATGTGGCCAGAGATTATGGTGATGAGAATCCTTACATATATGCATATGTACCTACAACACACACACACACGTGTATACAATACGTAACATGTAATATGATATTTGATATGTGTTATATGACACATGATATACAACATATAACATGCAGTTTAATATGACATTGCATTATATAATGTAATATAATGTTATAGTATATGTATAATATTCTACTACATTACGGTATATTGGCTCCGTGGTTTTAGTTCTATTTCTTAGCTTGTGGATGATTCACAGTAACATCTTTTACCTTGCTGAAAAACAATCCTACCCAGGCAGTAATGGTTCATGTAGCATGTCCAGTTCACACTCCACGAAAATGAAAACAAAGCATCAGGGCAATGAGGAATCATTCCTATCTGAATGGATTACCGAGGCGCAAAATCATTTAAGAGGACAAATTCAGGCTCCTCAGCCAAAACGGATTTCTTGAAAAGATTCATCATCCTGTGGCATCTCGTCCCTCCTGAGCACCGAGGGCTGTGATATGTGCTGCCATTTGCAGGACAGAGGCACAGCCTAGTGTCTGTTCAACTCTCCGGAGGTCTGTCTGTTCAGATCTCCAGAGGTCCCTTCCAACCCCTAATATTCTATGATTCTATGATTCTCCCATCTGCATGCCAGGAGCGTCCACCCTGCCACAAATTCTCACCCGTTAAATGATGACACTGAATTCAAACATAGACCAGACAGTGGGTTCATGCACAAACTTAGTGTTCAAATGCAGTTCACTACTATCACCATCTTTTCTACAAGGTTAAAAAATCTTAAATTTGCTTCAAATTCTTCAAGACAATAAGGGATTAGAATGCTGTAACTGTGCGATGGTTTTCTTGACGAGTGACTAATGCTTTGCATTGGTCTAAAGAGTCTCTTTCCTGCTGATGTTTGGGCAGAGTCCTATCAAGAGCTTCATTTGTCACTTGCCGGTGAGCTAAAGAGCTGCTCCAATTCCTGCAGTGAGTCTTCACCCATCATTTTTTTCTGTGTTTGCAACTCCAACACACTGCCATGAGGAAGGCTCTGAGCATTAAGGGAATACTGGTAATACTTAGGTAGTATGTTCCTTTTCTAAAATTCCCTAATATGAGGAAACTAAAATGCTATATCCTCTCCCAGAGTAATAGAAGGTTATCAGAAAAATAAAAATGCAACTTTATGACTAGCGGCAGGAGGATATTCTGTTGGCCATCTGAATGAATCCACACAGTACTTCAACGGGAAACAAAAGATTTTGTTGGTGTTTGATCAAACATCTTTCTTCAGCCCATATTATTGGGCATAATTGCCTCAGCATCCTCTAACCATCTACAACATATGGGCTTCCAACTCTGTGGCTATGTGCTCCATAAATAACTTCCTTTGGATTTTCTGACTTTGCAGACAGCTGCTGTTTACACAATACTTGGAAAATAAGGTGAGTTATTTTGAAGGTGAAACAAAGATTTTGAAGGCTAACAAAGCCAAAGACAAAAGCCTACCATTTGTGGATCTTTTTTCTTCCTAATGGGAGAAAGAGGAGCAAGGAGTGTGAAGGGAATCAGTCAAGAGGAAATGCTGAGGTTTTTCAGTTTCCTGCTATTGATGAGAATCAGGGACCCAGTGATGGGGAACATGCAGTCGGGGAGAGGGGCACTCATTGTCAATTTAATTTGCAATATTGTAAGTGAGTAAGTCACCCCAAAAGCTTTGAAGAACCAGGTCTGCTAGGAATTCACATAATCACATTACAGTCAACTGCTGGGCAAGTACTTTGGTGAGTAGACAGCACTGTATATGCTTTTTTAATTGCAGGTTTATATGGGTTCATTAGCTGAATTACAATTGGAGTTTTAAAATATGCTCTGAAAATAGTGTTGTGTTAGTATTGCTCCTGGAAAATATTAAGATGTTGCTTCCCAGCACATTGGAATAAGAGAAGTAGTAGAGCAGAGGATAAAAGAGAATAAACAATGACTTTATGTTTAAAAAAAGCTTATGGGAGAGAATTCTTATGGGGACTCTGAACTCAGGGAGGCAAAAATAGCGCCATAGATTAAAAACAGTGGGGAAAAGAGGTTGGAGGTAAATATTCATGTCTAAGTATGGTAAGTGATCAACATGGGAGAATTGCAAGGATCCATACAAAGACCCCTGTATGGATGCTTCCACATCCATTATTGATGTGAGAACCCCACTGTCCTTTGGAGTGAAGCAGGAGGTTTTATATTCCTTCAGGAGAACAGAAGAACATAACTGTACCTTTGCTTCATAACCTTTTTTATGAGTCTTATGAAGCTCTTCTCCTCGTTATCGTGTGACAAGAAGTCCCACAGTCAATTTTTGCTTGTATAAGACATCTTTTTACCAACTGCAGATGCATAGGGTTCCACTCTCACTGAAGATCTGCTTTTGTCACAGGAGGGCAAAGTGATAAACAGATATCCCCAGTTACTATTTTTCCTCTATGTGTCATTCATTTCTTTTATTCAGTCTTCACCAGGATGCTTTTTCTTACCCACTTTTGAGAGTAACCACGTGCAGCTCAATCAGGTTCCCTTCAGAGAGACATTTGTCATGGCTTTCGAGGCGGCCTCTCTTTCTGCGTGGTGCCTGTACTTGCTGGGCAGAGAATAGAGGGAAGCAACGTGACCACCCTTCAGTCACAGCTCCAGTGTCACCCAGGACTTACCTGCCTAGTCAGAGTGACATTATTGCTATTGAATGTTTAGGCAGTTGTCCCAGGTGAGAGCAAACTGGTCATTCATGTAACCATGCAACCGCATGCTGAGGTTTTCAAATTTATCACTTGCTATTGTATTGCTCATACACTCCTGTGTATTGTTTCGCTTTTGCAAGTGTAACAGAGCAGAGCTCCTGAATGAGATGGGAAAAGGCAGCAAGTGGTGTTTCTTGCTGCAGACTATCAAAACTCCCATGTCTCTCCTCTCCTCTCCTCTCCTCTCCTCTCCTCTCCTCTCGTGGAAGAGCAGTTCAAACAAGTCCTCTGTCCTTGCATGCATCTGCATTTGCTTTTTACCTGCCCTAACATCATGCTTTTAATGGTAATGACTAACAAACAAAACACCATTAGGGAGAAAAGTAATAACACCATGAAATATAGACTGGGCAAGTGGGTATTTGCAGGGGATACTATTTTGCTGAAGTAAGGCCAAGCGGAGTTGTGCATGAGTTGCATTAATACACTTATGAATGGATTGCTCAAAATGAGCTATCCTATGCCATTACAAAATGCTTTGGGCAATTTTTTGGAGCTCAGCAGTTTGATTAGCCTTTTCCTTTTATATCTGGAACTAGCCACAGGCAAAGAAGCCACATATGGGACTGATCTTTTTATTTCAGGCATTGAATTTGTGAGTCTTCTGACAGCCAAAGCCCCCCTTGAAATCAGGGAAAGATAACATGAAAAGTCAGCCAGCGTAATAAGTCATTTATGCTTATTAATCTGGGTGGTTGCCCATCTGCACCCAGCGTCCATGGTAACTCACCTTGAATTTAAAACCTTAAAAGCATCCATTATTTCTTTTGCACAAGCAAAGATATGCTATGGATAATATCTAAATTAGTATTCCATTAGCATTCACCTTTGTCCTGTAGTGTGGTGCCAAAATTGGTCAATTTTGTGGCCATCCCTCTATTACCACCAGACTGTAAGGAGGGCTGAGGGGGTTCGATATCAGCTGTGATGGGATCAGACTACTTTTGATACATCTAGTCAAAACTGCCTGGGGGCAAGAAAGCTACTGTGTGTTTTCAATTAATGGGCAAAAGAAAGAAATGAAAGATAAAGCAGGTGCTGGTAATGAAGAAAGAATGAAGTACAAAGTGAGACTGATCAGCTTCCCTCAGAGAATGGATTAATTATTTTCTGACACAAATTTTTGGCACAAGCCTTTTTTTTGGGCAAGAATTCAAGAGACACTCTAAAATGACTTGGTATAAATGGGAATTTGGGGTAATTTTTCTCTCAGCATCTTAAATAGTTTATATAAATCTGCCACTTTTCAAATGATGTATTAAAGTAGTCCTGCGGTTGCCTAACATCAATATTCCTCTGAGATTTTACAAATACATCAGCAGCAGTAGGTGGATGAAATCCAGTCTGCCTTAATTCAGATGCCCAATGTAGGCAATGCTTCACTGAACGTTTGAGTATGCAGCCTGGAGAGCAGGGAGGAAAAAAACAAGTCTGCCTTAATGTTGCTGCCATACTTGTCCTGAAGCCTACAATGGGCTTCTCGGGAAGCCTCCAGGGGAAGATGCAGCCTGCTTGTAAATCATGTTCCCTGATTTTGACTATGGAGGGACCAGAGGCATTTCCCACAGGTGGTCTGTTCTTCCCTCCCTCTTCCACTGGTGTTCAGGGGGATGCTGAACACCCCTGTCCCCAGCTCGTGATGTCCCCTGGCCCTTCGCAGAGCAGAGGTGCCGCATGTGCTAGTGCCTGCTCTTTACACCGTGGTTTCCAAAGATGTGGCAACTGCTGAGTAGATGGAGCTTACTCAGCCCCTGTGGGGTTAAAACTTTAACATCCCAGGAGAGCGTCTTAAACCTGGTGTGCACCCCTCACCCAGACCACGGTGGGATGGAAACATTGCACAAGCATGAGTGCAAGGGTTAGGGCAAGGGGCAAGAAGGGGCCTGGCTTGAAACCACAGGATTTCCTATTTCCCAGATAATTTCTGTACCTCCTAGGATTTTTCTCACAGGACTGTTGGTCTTATTCCATACCACTCCCTCATTTAGTTGGCGAGGCCCATCTGCCTTAATATGGGGAGTGACAGAACAATAAATACCCATGTTCATGAAACAAAAATTTCTGAGCAAATATGAGTGGCTAAAACTTAAACTCCACCGCCCCCTCTTAGAATTTTGAGCTAAATCAGAAAACCCTTTATGCCTTTGGGTGCCAAAAGGTAAACTGTGCCAAGGACTTAATCACATTCATTTAGACAGATGAAGACAGGAGTGGAGTTGAAAAGCTAAGGGAAGATTGGGTTGGACAGTGTGGCTGAGATAAATGTACCCAAGCTGAGTCGTTCTGAGGAAATTTGACTTAAAATATTTATGGCGCAAATCAAAGTAATAACTTAGGCATAGGGGGTTCTTCAAAGAATGTGGAAAAAACAGGAGAGGTCTCTGAAAATCAGTAAAGGACAAAGACGACACCCATTTTTTAATGGTGGAATACAGAAAAAAATCAAGTTATAGACTCAACAGCCTAACCTCAGAAAAAAAATTAAATACCCAGAAGATAATGTCATGATAAAGAACTGCCAACAGGGTTTCAAGCCAATCCAATTTCTTTCTTTGGGTAAGGGGAAAGCAATAGATCGAAAATATCCTGACTCCACTAGGGCCCCTGAGACTGCTCTTGTGTCACGTTCTCATAAGCAAACTGAGGAAATACAGCCAGGATGGGAAACCCATATAAAACATGTCCACTGAGAGGAAGAACCAGCAATCAGTTCTCTACCAAGGTAGGAGGTTTTTTGTTTTGAGAGGGGGATTTTTATTAGCAGCTTGGAGGACACAGTCTTTTTTAAAAAAAAAAGTTTGGAAACCTTCTGTCTCTCTCGCTTGTAGAAGTAATGGACCCTCTCTGATTGCCCTAACTGCTGTTGAAAGCATCGCAGAGGGTGCGAGTCATCCTACCTAAAGTTAATCTGCAGCTGTAGCCCAGGCTCTTCTTGCAATCAGTGCAACGACATCTCTTGGGTGATTCATCCCATCCAAGGACAGAGGTTGAGAATAAGGGAAATTAATCACTCCCCAGAGTTTTGACTCCCTGCCATCCATGGACTATAGGAGAGTATAAAAGGACTACCTTTCTTAAGTGGCTTAACTAACCACTTAACGTTTAAATAGTTAATATTAGGTGAGCTGAATCCCATCTTTAGTAGCCCCTTAATTACCGAGATTCTTGGAAATATTTCGGTACTTAATTTCATTTAAAGTAGACACTAAGCAGAAATGATGACCTGGGATATGTTGACTAAGTGACGAGGGTCCTACATGAAATAGGTTACACGGAGATCTTAGGACTCCTTCGTTTTCCTACATTTTCCAGGTAAATCGCTGGGGTCACTAAGGGCTCTGGATACAGTTGGGAGGCAAGATCAAGTTATAATCTGATAGTTTTAGTTATCAGCCGCTCAGAAGGAAGCAGGAATCTTGGGGTGTAAGCCTGACTCAAAGGCTGCAGTATTACTGAGTGGCAAGGAGTACAATTTGCACAAATAAATCAATGGATCTAATGCTGATCCCATGCCCCAAACATCCTCTTCCCATGTAAGCCATCATAATGTTAATGGAAGCTTTTCTTGTGAAATGAGGAGCCACAAATTGTTTCCTAACAGAAAAAATCCTTGAATGAAAATACTTCTTTATGCCTTATACCTGGTCCTCTGCAGACGTTCCAGAGGGGTAGTGGCTCCACAAACATTGATAATTCTGCTATTGAAGAATTATAAGGATAAATAATTCTCATTTTAGCATGAAAAAAGCAGACCTTTCTGCTTTAAGAGCCAGGAGAGAGCTCTGCCACCCCACAGGATTTTCCATGCAGCCTTTCAATGCAAGATCTGCTACATTTTTTAAGGTTTTTTTTTTTTTTAAAAAAAACCCTTTTCTGTCAAATCTCATCTCTGAGCTCAATCTAGCTTAAATCCGCAGCACTCACAGAAGGGGAGTAGGATCGTGTGTTCACTTTCTGTGTCTCACTTGCTAAGGTCTGGAATAAATAAAGTCTTTCCTGCTGGTTGGCAGCACAGCCGAGCCCGCTGCACAGCCATACCCCACACCTCCCACTTGCCCGTGCCTCTGCAAGCCCTTGCACCTCCATGACCGCAGCCGCCGGTCACTCCCCACTCCACTCGGGACAGCTGGCCACAGCCAGGGGCTTGTGTCCCACCACACTGTCACCCTGCCACCAGCGGGTCGTTCAGCAAAGACAAAGGGCGAGTCTTAGGGTTGATGCAATGACACTGATTTTTAGGCACACGCAGCCCTCTGAGTTGGGTCAAAGAATCACAAAAACATAGAGCCAGGGAATTGTTTTGGTTGGAAGAGACCTTTAAGATCATCAAGTCCAACCGTCAGTGTAACACTGACAAGTTACCACTAAACCATGTCCCTCAGCACCACATCCACCCGTCTTCTAAATACCTCCAGGGATGGCGACTCAGCCACTTCCCTGGGCAGCCTGTTCCAATGCTTGACAACCCTTTCTGTGAAGAAATTTTTCCTTATGTCCAATCTCAACCTCCCCTGGTGCAACTTGAGGCCATTTCTTCTTGTCCTATCATGCAGAGGAATGCGCTGCCACCATGCCGCAACCACAGGGCGCTGAGTAACTGCAGGAGCAGCTGCTGCTGAGAAAGACCAGCCTTAAATGCTCCAGCACATAAACCTGTTTACTCCATATTATAGTGATTGCACGGATAAGGGAACGACCAGAAATGTGCACAGTCTGGACAAGGATCTTATTCACAGATACCAATAAGTAAGGCAGATGAAGCAACAGATATTTGCTTACATTTTGTCTTCCCTAATCCATATTTTAAAGATTACTCACAGCCTCTCACAGGACAATGCATTTTCTCCATTTTATTTGGCAGTGTGGGGAATGAGGTGTTTGGAAGAAAGAGGAAATGAGTTGTTCCGTTACAAAATATTTAAACACTCTGTGCTGGTAGAATATGAAGGCAAATGCCTAAGCATATTCTTGTATTTTCTCTATCCAGCTGTAGGGAGAAATTGCTCTCTCAGGCAGACAGCCTGCTGCTGGTGAGATCCTTGAAAGGCTCCACATCCTGATGGAAGTTGCAGTTAAAATTAGCACACCTGCCCCGTGGTGTCATCCAGGCAGTTCCTGCTGCAGGAAAAAAACCAGATTAATATGTTGTAAAATGGTGTTTAATTCTTACAGGGAACATTTCCTCGTGTGAAGGCAGTAAGTGACTCCCAGGACAGGACATGGAGTGCATCATCTTCGCTCAGTCCACTCACACCTGTTTGAATATGAAGTGATGCTTTGTAAGGCACTGTGAGATTTAGAACTTCATTTTTTTAAAAAAAGCATATTGTTGTGTTTATTCCTAGGTTCTACGATTGTTGCAGGATCAAGGGATATCTACTTCTCCCGAAAGGAGCTTCTTTACATCTTGTAGTTCCATGAGAAAAAAAGTGAATCCTGAGTTTACTTTAGAGGTCACAATACACATTCTTCAGCCCTTCAAAAGCCAAAAGTTTCAATATAACAAACTATCACCATGCCATGCAGTTTTGTGAGTGTATGTGTGTGTGTTCATGTCCATGTGCATATATGTGTGTGTTTTAGTGCAAAATAAACAAAACACTGTTTATCTTTTCTCATGGATGCCACTCTGCTTGATCCCCCTTCTTCTCCGAGCCTTCTCACACATTCCTAACTGTCCCATTTTCTTTTTCTTTGCATACCTGCCAGATTCTTCCTCTGCCCACAGAAAAATTTCTGGCATGTCTGTCACTCTGGTTATATAGTTGCCAGTACAACTGTTCTCGCTTGCTTCTCAGTTTTCTAACAATAATACCAGACTGGATTTGAAAGTACAGTGATGCTTAAAAATAGTGACAAACTTAAAAATATCAAGGTATGAAATACCCAACATAAATACTTTTATTTCTTTCTATTTCTAAGCAAAAATTCTCACTCCTCTGCATTTTCTTTGTTTGCGTGACCCCTTCAGAATCGCAGTAGCCAGCAGCGCTCTGTGGAATTGACCGTACATTCGTTCACCACCTCTGCATGACCTTGTCACACTGGGGCTCTGAGTGAGGCTGGCTGAGCTGCCGTTTATGGTTTCCCCAAACCATTTGGGAAAGAAACCAAATGGGAAATACAGAGTGCAGAAGAGGGGTTTTTTTAATCACTTCCCTCCCCTCCCTGCCTTTAGGGCTGTCTTGCATACTAAGCAAAATAATTTCTGAAATAAAAGCTCTTAAAGATAAGGTTGGGATTTCTTTTCTTTTAACCAGTTGTTTAAATAGCTAGTCATCTAAAGTTACTCACTTCAGGCTCCCTCTATGCATCCATGAAGGGCAATATGCACCTCCAAAGGCCAAAGACCCTAAGACTAAGGTAAGTGTTTACAGCTGGTGAGATGAAGCCTCTATGGAAGTATCTCTTTCTCACTGTTGACTATAGCCAGAGCTCAATGTACTCACTAAAATTAAGGGAGGCACATCCCCAACTTGATGGTGAGAAATGTCATCCTGCTCTGTTGTGGATGGAGGGTTAGCAAAAACAAAACAGTTGGTCTTTTGGTGAGTGTGGCGGATGTTCTTTTTATCTTAATTTCTTAAGAAGGGCAGTTACACATGCATTTGCAAGGTGTAACAGTACAGATCCGGTCCAAGGACAATTCTTACTAAATTACATCATGACAGGTTAAGTGGATTTTGAATTCGTTGCCATAGTGGAGGCCAATTGTGTTTCTCTTCCATTTGTTTGACTGTATTTACTCATTCCATTTGCCTGAAGGATTGCTGCCAAGGTTTTTAGCCTGCGTGTTTGAACTATATGATATGTTTTCTGAACAGATGCCGTAATTTGTGGGTAATACTTAATCTGAAACCCAAAATTTTTAGTGGTTTTCCCCCCCTCCGACTTTAAAAAAAAGAAAAAAGAAAAAAGAAAAGAATTAATCTCAACATAACACATCTGAGAAATCTACAGCAGCAAACTGCTGGTGCTCCAGGTAAACCAGTGAAAATAAACTGCTCCAGGGAAGTAGACGCATGTTTCAAAATCTTTAGGATTTTTTTTAAACAAAGAAGAGATTTTTTTTTTAAAGGACATAATCCTAACAGCAATTTGGATACTAATTATGATGGTGATCTACAAAGGAACTTAATAATTTGCTTGACTTTAAGCACACGATTAGTCTCATTGTCTATTCACATGCTAAATGTAATACTTACGCACTTTGTTAAACAGATACGCTGCCAGAAATTGTCACTCTAATTAGATTGTTACAGCAATGCATATATGAACCTTACAGCATAATTTCCCTGATTAGCATGATCATTGTTAAGGGCACCTTCTTTCAGAGAATATAACTGGTTTTTACAGGCTGTCTTTAGTAAAAAACAGCTTTAGCACATAATGGGAAAAAGTACCTTTTATGAGGCAGTTGATGATGGTTTACACTACCATATTTTTAGGGAAACACTGCTCTCTGCAGGTGAAAACTCTTCCCGCATCTTGTAACACGCTGGAAGGATCTTGGGAAAGCAACACAGATTCTCTGTGGTGGGCGGTTCATACTTGTTAACCAAGGAAGTGCATCGTCTGCAGCATCCTTATGAAGGCGAACAAGCCTCCTTTCTTCCCTTCTCCGCTTCTTACTTTCCAAAGAACACCCCAAAGTATACAGATATTCTGTAACAATTACTGCAGTAAAGAATATGTAACTATACAGTAAGCGCGGGTTGGCTGCTCACGTAATTTGCAGGGCTCAAGAGAAAGTTCCATGTCAAATCTAAATGCTCTTTGCCGTTTCCTGGTGCTAATCCCAAAGACTGAATTGCCAGTTATAAACAGGAGCAAGTCAGTAAGGCTCAGCCCCAAACCTGCATTCCTAAAGAGAGTCCCTTGCCTTTTTACCCTCCCTCATCACTGCCTTGCAGCACTATCATCTCTCCCTAGTGTCTATTTTCTGATTTCTGGCCATTAGATGGCAATCGTGACCGTCATGTGCTTCCCGCGTTCATGTCCTCTGATGGCCAACACGCTTGTGTACCCACGCTCCTGAGAAAAGCTTTTCTCATCCCTCTCTGCCTTTCTCATTTCTCGCAGCAGTACTAATGCAGAGGCTGGTTGTTACAGCTGGTGGTGGGCAACCTGGCAGAAAGGAACGGCTTCTGCTCAGAGGGCCAGGGCTGTCCTGGCACAAGAAATGCACGCTCCAGCTGGGAACAGCAGCACCGCACATTAAGGCAGCCGGGAACTTGTATGGTTGTCTGTGGCAGTTTCTCAGGCTGGCTTTCTCTAGGTGTACAGTAGCTTTGTGTCTGTGAACTTAAAAAGTTTCCGGTAAACCTATTCATTCCCGAGAACAGGGTTAAATCAGATAAATGAGGCAAAGTCTTTTAGTTAAGAATCTCTGGCACGACTCCCCCTTTTGGCAGGGATTTGAAGCCTGCCAGGTAGAATCATAGAATCATAGAATCACTTGGGTTGGAAGAGACCTTCAAGACCATCGAGTCCAACCATAAACCTATGCCAAAACCACCCCTAAACCATGTCCCTCAGCACCACGTCTACCCGTCTTTTAAATACCTCCAGGGACGGCGATGCCACCACGTCCCTGGGCAGCCTGTTCCTATACTTGATAACCCTTTCGGTAAAGAAGTTTTTCCTAATATCCAACCTAAACCTCCCCTGGCACAACTTGAGGCCACTACCCTGAGGCTGATTGCTGGCTTTGACTATATTGTAGCCCCTAAAGAAGTCTACAATGCCAGTAGAGACTGGTTTGTGTTTGGCCACGGTGTTTTCTGCCCCTTCTCCAGCCACAGAGCTGCTGTGAGGCCACAGACCTCCGTGGGAGGTGCCTGCTGGCATCTCCACGTGCAGTGTGCCCACATGCCTGGTTGGTTGAGCGAGCCCATGCTCACACACATCCTGCTCAGGATCAGTAACTGCGGTGCAAAACTGCAGGCTTTGGGAATCTTCTGGATCCACACCAGAGGCAGCTGTTGTTACCTGCTTCTGGCC
This sequence comes from Chionis minor, assembly GCA_013398295.1. Lineage (NCBI taxonomy): Eukaryota > Metazoa > Chordata > Aves > Charadriiformes > Chionidae > Chionis > Chionis minor. Next base: position 18,981 of record VZSF01008741.1, read on the forward strand.
ACGAGCAGATTTTCAGATTGGCTACAGAGAAGCCACTCTCCACAGCCATCTGAAATTCCCCTTGTTGGCAGATCCTCCCTCCCTCCTCTCTCACCATGGGGAAGCTGGACGGTTCTTTGTAAGTCCCCATTCCAAGTTTAATCCTCATTTTTCCCTTCAGGTGGCCCCAGCACATCCCTGTTCTGCCAACGTACAGGCAGCAGTGGGAAGGCAAGGTAGCCCCTGCTGCTCTTTAACTGGAGAGGGAACAGGTAACCCACCCGTCACGGGAATATCCTTCGGTACAAATCAGAGCCACTGCCTTCGAATTCTGGAGCCTCCCCTGTAGACGGCATTTGCCACTGTTATCAATATTATTCTCATACTAAATCCAAAACACAACAGCTACTAGAAAGAAAATTAACTCTGTCCCAGCTGAAACCAGGATACTGGGATGTGCGGAAGGGAAATGGCTCCTTGTGGCTTCGCAGGAATGTCGCCTGGTGCAATAAGCAAAGGTGAATCTGTAAAACCATTTCTAATTTTGGCGTTTTCAAAATCTTGAGGGCTTAACTACCACTTTCTAATTTTGTTTCTTTGTAATATTTCTAGCTGTATATTTCTGGCCCATGCTGTGAGGAAATTAGTCAGTTTTTATGCCGTTTCTAGAGGGAGTTTCCCCAACTGACTATAATTTGTTCTGATGGGAGTTTGTCACATTAAAACATAAGTAAAAATAATGTCAGTTGATCAGCTGCTAGTATATTTGAGGGATTCTTTTTTTAACATATTGATGTATTTTACACACTTTTGCTTTTGCCACTGATGATAAAGGATTTATGTTGAAAATTAAAACCTGTCAGTCTACATTGTTGTGGAGTATTTCTGTTTTTTGATGGCCTTTAATATGAAATCCTTTTCTTCTGAGTGGTTGAGGGAGTGATGTGGAATTCACAAAGCAGATCGATAGTCAAAACACCCTTTCAAAGAGGGTGAAACTCTACTTCTGGGGCAAGTAAAATACGAGGAAGGCAAGTCAGGTATTTGCTACATCTGTATTTTACTTACTTTTCTCTGATGTGAAGATGATTTTTTAAGTTGCCTGGACCAAGAATAATGTCCTTGTAAATCTTACTGTCTTTAAAAGCATGGTAAGACAGTAAATACAAAATAGGAACAGAGCAATAAAAATATCATTAAAGGCCAGAAATCACAACCACACAGTTTTGTACATGAAAACTCCTTCTGCATGTTTCAAAATTGTAATTTTTCCCAAGTTGCTGTTCATAGAAAGGCTGTTAAAAAGCAAAATCGAAAGTCTGTCTGGCTTTTTAACAGAAATGTATATAAGAAATGTGCACGTTATGACACCGTACCAGTAGATGGTAGTGAAGAATATACATTAGAGTTCCATTTTTGGGGGGAGTAAAATTACAGTACTGGTGTGTCCAGAAAATGGCTTTCTCTGCATAGATCTTTCCATTACCTGTTTCATTACCTTGTTGCTATTAGCAATGCTTATAGAAATAGATTTTACACTTTTTAGCATCGCAAGCCAACATTAAGTAGCATGCATTACTGAACTGCCCTATAACCATAATTAAAAAAACGAAATGAAAAGAATCAGTCACAAGAAGAACTTTCTGCCAGTCACAGGAGCGTGGATTTTGTGGCAAAAGCCTGTGGAAATGTCTCATTGCAGAAAGTCTACTAAAGGAAAGACATCTGCGCTGAAAAGGGTATGAACTATTTTGAGGTAAACTTACTACTGATGCGTAGCTTACCATAACTAGTGGCATCAGGGAGCAAATCTTGTTCAGGGATCCCAAATCCAATGCTCTGTTCTGGCCAATAGTTAAACAAAAATACGCAATCATGTTAGTTTTAACTCATTCGTCTGTAAACTTCAACAATCTCTCTGCAGATTGCAAATGCACCAATAGCTGCTGGGGAATGTTCTCTTTCTACCCGCTACTGGTTGTGACACCTCACAGCAAACATTAGTCAGAAAGTTTCTGATTTCTCAAGCTTTCATTTAACAACATCAGAATGAAAGATAAAAAGATTATGCAAATAATGATACTTGGTCTATTTTTACCACCTCTTTAATAGTAAGGAAATGAAAATAAAATATGAAACTACTTGTGGAAACTCCCTGAATCTCGAAGAGTTCATTTCTTCATTGAAACAGGATTTTTGTTAAATTTAAATGCATGGTGAAAATAGATAGTGAAAACGCTGTAGTTTTGACAAATCCTTTTACTGACAATGTTTAGAAAAAAACCTTGATGTTGTGGATGTGACACATCTGAAATTTCCAGAAGTAAATTATTTTGCATTCTGGCATCAAACTGATTTTTTTTTTTTCCAAGATCTTTCACCAATTTTATTGCTAAAAGTTTTGTAAAGACTGGATTTAAAATTAAGCAGTTAAATGATAAAACTTTTCATTAAAACTTGTAATAGTTCTTTGCAGACTGTTAGTTTATAAAAAGTTCCAGATTTGACAAATTTTCCACATTTTGAGGGGAATAATTTCTTAATGTTTCAGATTTTTTTGCACGGTAGAAGGCTGTTTCTGCACTGCTCAAACTATAAGGAGCAAAAGAGCAGAAAAATCACTAAATTACCTCTTTTAACAAATTTTTCAAGCATTGGATAAATTTAAGTCCCAATTGCATTACTTTAATTCCATGTAGCTGAGGGAAGTGTGGATTTAGTGCCTTATTTCATGACTTTTATATCACTTTCAAAATTATCATTTTTTCTTTTCTAATTTTAATTTAATTTTCTCTGGGTAGTCTGCTTCAGATTTTCCAGGGAGCCTTTGGGAAGCAGGAAACTTTGAAAATCTCTTTCCTTATGAATAGTTTGGGAATGAACCGTGGATGATGAGAGTGGGAGGACAACACCTTATATAATGTAAGCAGATGAAGCAGGCAGTGAGGTGGCAGCAGGAATATTCACACTCACTGGTTTTACGATCAAGGGTAGTTGCCTCGATCTTAAATTAAGGCAAATTCTCAGGCTCCCCTTGTAGTCAATGGAGATGGTCATGGTCCCAAACATTAGGGTCCGTCCCTTTTGGAAAAGCCTGTCTCTCTCTGACTGTAGAGGAGCCAACGTAGCCGATGTAAGCATTTACAGTGCCGCAGGAGAGCACTTGCTGCTTGTGAAAAACAGATTAATGGGCTAATTATTCTAATTCGCACACAAGCAAAGGCCCCGTGGAAATGTAATAGTTTAGCAGCAGCCTATGTTATATGTATTATTTAATTCAGACAGTCTCCAAAAACACATATCCATAACTGTCCCAGCTAATCTCCTTGTGCCTTTGCAATGGCAAGCAGATTTTCCACTAAGTTCAAAGAAGACAAGCACAAAGAAGTTGATTTTACATGGAAATTATTTTTTCATGTCTTGAATTCAGCTTTGAAGTCTATAAGGTTATCATCAAGAAAGGAGAAAAAGAAAGATTATTTTTAGGAATATTAATATCTTCTTTGGGGAAGACAGAAGTGTCTCTCTTATGAGAGAAGTGTTGAATTCCTCTAGCACAATTAATATTCTAAGGAGCAAAGCCATGTCTGGTGATGAAGCCCCTAAGTGCCTCCTTGTATGCTTCCTCTGTGTTTCTTGTCTGTTATTAAATAGCTCTATTTCAATCACTTTAAATAAATGATACGTAGCTGGTGATATGAGCCATGAAAAGTCTGGACTTCAACCACTGCTTTTGTGCCTTCAGGGAATTAAAGAAGAGAAGATATAAATCCAGTTTCCATTAGATGGGAAAATGTACTGAAAGACAAGCAGGTGGTTGAGTACTTTGGTGGACAGGGAACTACTTGAACTGAAAAAAAATATTTCAAAATGAATCATGAAAGAGGAAGAATAAATTAATTGAATGATACACAAAGACAAAAAGTATTTAGGAATTCCACGGGAAAGGGATATCATAACTATTTAAGCTGTGTAAATCCAGAATATGTATTTTTAGCTGAAGAAAGCTGAGAAAACTTTTCCCCAAATCACTAGTATATTATAACATTTATGGACACCATCTTCTATTTATATAATATTATCCCACTTCTCATAAAATCAAGCTAAATCTTTATAATTTCTGACTCTTCTAAACTTCTGCAGCCTATTCAATGCAAACACTACTTTCCAATGAAATTACAGTTGCCTTCACAATTCAGGTAACTTCTCCTTGCTGATAAAGCAGTTTCTAAGGCAAAGCTTGATTTTTCTGTCCCATCAGTCAGCACAGTCTGTATAAAATCTGCTGTACTAGCCGCTATTTTCTGTGAGCCCTGATGTCTCTAGGCTCTGCCAGAAAAGGCCCTCAGCCTTGCCCTCCTCCCTGGCCCCTTCCTCCAGGCATGGCAGCAACCCCTTTCCTCAAGGTCAAATTGAAGCTCGGTGCTTACCCTGTTGGTCACTGCTGCCTCTTGGGTGTCTTATGCAATGTGGACGTTATAGGGTGTGTTTTTGTGGCCATGGATGCAGAACCAAGGCGTTTGTCAGGCAGGGCTATTATAGCAGTCCAAATAATAAGAGGGAAAGCAACATATTGCTGAAACCTCACCCAGGCGCGTGGGTCTGCACTCACTATGCTCTAACCTGCCTAATGTTCTGGTACTGCACGGATGAGAGCAGTTGCCAGTCATTTGATGCTTACGTTAATACTTACGTACAGCCGTTTTGAGAAATCAGGAACTGCACAGACACATTCAGAAGGATTCCCTTTGAAGCCCAGTCGAACTCAGTAATTTAACTTATTAGAGATGAAGGTTGCTTGCTTTATGTGATGGAGGTGGCTGGAAAAACAGATATATGTTACCCTGCTGGCCTCACAAAAAAGTTCATCAGCAAGCTGGGATCACTTGTTACATTGAAACAAAAGTACCCGTAAGGAGAGAATGCTGTTGGCAAGATAATTATACATATATTTTAATAATATGAATTATTATTACTACAATTCTATGAAATTTAGTATTTATTATACCTAAAATTTTGGTTTTCAGCTTAGATGTTTTATTTGAGGGTTTAAGGCTGTGCTCTCCATTCAAAAAGTACTATAGTTCATCGTTGTTTATAAATAGTTTGGATAAATGCCGTGGTCCATCAAGGAATTCCCGTCAGGAAATATTATGAAGGTTGTTGTGGGATATGTCAAGATACACCATTCTACAAAGGTTTTCAAATGGGTCTACGTAACTGTTATCTTCATCTTTCCATAAATACCTGAGATGTTTTCCATCATTCACTAGCTTTTCTAGAAAGTTGCTGTGAGTGTGAAATGCCAAGCAACTTCATGAGTGGCTGAGATTGGAAGGAACCACTGGGATCACCTAGTCCACTCCCCTTTGCTCAGAACAGGATCAGCTAAGGCAGGTTGCTCAGGATTTTGTTCAGTTGGGTTTTGAATGCCTCCAAGGACGGAGACTCCGCAACCTCTCTGGGCAACCTATTTCACCCTCAGGTTTTTTTTTCCTTCTGAAGACAAGGGTTGTGGTCCTGCTTTTTGCTTTGTTCCCTGCACTCAGGATCCTGATCTCTACCATCTCATGGTCACTGCAGTCAAGGTTGCCCTGACCTTCAAACCAATTCTTCCTTTTTTGTAAATACAAGGTGCAGAAGAGTTCGTCCCCTTGTCAGCTCTGCAGTCACCTTTGTCAGGAAGTTGTCATCAACGTACTTCAGAGGCAACCTAGATTGCTTGTGTCTCACTTGTTGTGCCTTCAGCAGATATCAGGGTGGTCGAAGTCCCCGATGGGGACCAGGATGTGCAAATGTGAGACACCTTCCAGTTATTGAAAGACGTCCTCTATTTCTGCTTCCTGATCAGTGGTCTGCAGCAGATACCCACAACACTGTCACTCATGTTGACCTGCCTGCTCTCAGCGGGCTCAGCATCATTTCTCACATACAAAATAACTCCACCACCTCACCATCCTGGCCTGTCCTTCCCAAAAAGCCCACATCCAAGATCACAACATTCCAGTCGTATAAGCTGCCCCCCAGATCTCTATCATCCTGATGCAGTCGTAGCCCTTCAGCTACACCCAGACCTCTGATTCCTCCTTTTGTTCCGCATGCTGTGGGCATTACAGTATAGCACTTCAGAGAGACAACCACATGTGATTTCCAGAAAAGTGTGAGGGCTTCCAACATCATTCTGTCTTCTTGGTACTTCCTTATTCATGTGCATACACTTGAGGTAAACCTTCTTAAATCCCTTTTTGTTGCTTTCAAGGTCTTAAAAAAGAGATAGATAAAACTCAGCTTATGTATTATCCCTGCCACAGTAAAATACTGCTTATTTTCACCAAGGTCCAGTGCCTCTACAGTAGGTGGTTCATGAAAAGCGTACCGAGAAACTAAGTCCAGTTTATAACTGGAGAAATCTAAATATCTCAAATCAGGTTGGAAGATTCAGAGCTTGGCTAATGCTATTAAAAGACAAATTCAAACACAATATAACACCTTCAGATTTCTGTTTGCCAGTGAAGAGAAGCACTATTCGAACTTTGAAGGATTAATCAAAAATATTGCACTGAATTTTCAGCAAAGATATATCATTGCTGGTCTTATATTCTGGCAAGGGCATATGATTTACTCCAGGTCTGTGTCTGGTTTTGACTGATTTCCTCCTAATAGCACTGTTGTTGCTACCCTGTGATAAAGGTGATATTCTGCTGCCAGACAAAGAAATTGTACTTAGCTTAGTGGAAGACTGAGATCAACTCGCTTGATAAATATGACTCCAAAACTGCAGGTGGGGAGATTTTTGAGATTTCTGAAGGGCTTTAGCTGTTCATTATAAAGTCCTTGAATGTCAAACCTCTTAAATACAGCTACTGGAGGGAAGCGGGTTCCAGGAGTTTTCAGATGTGTTTGTATACCCGGGACTGCGCTTTTATTCCATGATGTAAAGATGAGTCGAGAAGCTATCAATGGCATGGAATACTAACTCACCCCAGGGCATGCTGTTGAATCCCAGAGGAGGGAATGCCAGGGTTTTTAGCCATAAATCCAGCTGGGAGGTGTAGTTGGAGGGAGGCTTCAACGCCACCCCTTTCCCGGGCAGCTCTGGGTGGCAGCGCCCCGGGCGGCACCTTGGACAGCTCCCGCCGCCCCCGGGGCCCCCTCCCCGCCCCGCCATGCCCAGGGGCGACCCATCCTGGTCCCCCGGGCCCAGGTCCCCAGGGAGGGGCTGTTTTCTTCGGCCTCCGAGGAGGTTCCTTACGGAGAGGTATGGTGGCGAGGCATGGGAGAAGCAGCGCTCTGGGAGGAGAGGGTTGGGATTTTTTTGTCGTTGTTTGTTTTGGGAGGTTTGAAGGGGTTTTTGCAGGGATTATCGTAAAGCTGATTCTCGTCCAAGTAGAGTTCTGCCACTGTGCAAGTGCTGGAAGAAGTGCTGCTGGCTGAAAATGTGCAATTATTTCTCAAATGCAGAGTGGTTAAAGGAAATGGAAACCCAGCTGGTATTTTACATAAACATTTTTCATCAGCCAGTAATTCCCTAGGATTTGCTCAGACAGCAAAAGATTCATCTTAACTTGCCACCATTTTCTTGCATAAATCATGAGGCATTTCAGTTGTCTGCGGATAGTCGTTCCTGTCTATCTTTATTTTCATCAGCTTATTCAGCTCTGAAAAGAATCTCCTAAAACTTTCTTATGGTTGTCTGAGAGTTTCAGTTCAGGTGCATCTCCATGCTCTCCTTTCAGGTGACGCACACTGCAGCCAAAAGTGACAGAGGCGTTGTCCATTACAACATAAAGCAGTGGCATTTTAGATACTTTGGGTCTGCCAGAATTTTGGAAATACCAAAGTACAATTCATAACGGACTTGTGACTGAGGCATTCAAGTTTCCTTTAAAAGAAGAGAATTTGATTTTGTTGTTAACAGGTGCTTAGCGCTAGCTTTAAAAAAGTCATATCATAAATACATGTAGTCATGGCCCAAGATTTTTCTAAGACATTTATATACCTCGGTTTTCCTGTTCCATAAAAACAAGTTAAAATAGAGAGGCTAGCAATTGAATTTGAATTCATGGAAGGTCTTTGAAGCACAAGGATTGCAGACTTCATCTGTTTTCATTGCTACTGTAGAGAAATCAGATGCCTCTCTAAATAAATATGAGCAGTGCAGACAATAGACGCTACTAAACAGAACTAGGATTTATTGCTAATGGAAGATGAAAATGCTAGAAATCTTTCATCTCTCTGAAAGGCTGAGCAGACTTTTGTTATTTTTATATGCTTGCATATGGGAATGTGTTTGTATTGCTATTATAATATTCCAAAACCAGCTGAAGACCGTAAAATGCTCTCATTGAATATGCCAGATCAGGTTTGTAGCACCAGCATTCAGGCATCTTTATTTCCCTGGTCAGCTTTGTTTCATTTCCTTTTTCTGGATGGAAAATTAAGTATCATGGAAAGAGAGATGTACCAGTCTCCAGACTACAATAGTATTTTGAAATACAATAATATTTATGAGTAAAGACAAAGCCAAAATATTAGGAAATGTTTAAGAACATTATTATACAAATTAATACATGCATATGGTTAAAAAGAAGCCATTAACATACTGCAGACAAGATTCAGGTAAAGAAACATATGAAGAAGAAAAAAGGTGAAAACTGTGAGATGAAAGAGGTGAAAGGAGTATCAACAAATGATAGTCTTAAAATTATGATTAATCAGTGATATGATAGCTATTCAACTGGTGTGACCACAGAGAAGATTGTGCTCTGCAACTAGAATGTAATAAAACTGGATTTAAAACATCAATAACAACCAAACATATCAAAATATTTAATAAAAGCATTTGAATTTTAGAACGGTCTGAAACAAAGATGAAAAATACCTGTAAAGCAGGTTACTGTGCTTCAATGGCAGCACTCTATTTGATTAAAATACTATGTTGTCTAAACAAATATACTTTTAAGAAATACTGGAAAGTTCTTACGTTTTTCACCATGACAGGGTTACCTGGGAGACTTCATAAGGCAATCCCAGCTTGAATTATACTGAACCCCATACATTTAATTTTTTTTTTTTTTTTCCCAGAAGAGTAATGAATTTCCACTCAGAAGCTGTCAGATTGATTCCAATGACACATACACAAAGCTATGTGTGAATAGAAATCAGTGTCAAGGAAGAGCAGACTCAGTCTCCGATTTCTCAAATTCTCAGCAGCATTGCATGTACTTTAAAAAAAGAAAATATTCATCCTCTTTATCCCTTTGCCAATAGAAGTTAGCAACAGATTAATGCATCGTAATGACAAAACTGGAAGCTGTCATCTACTGGTCAACTCACCCAGGGGGTCCAGCATTTAGACAGAAGTGATCTGTGATTTTCTAGCCTTTGTCCTGGATAACTGGAAGCCACACTGACTTTAATAGAGTCATTTTGGCAGACCTTATCACTCTCTACAAATACCTGAAAGGAGGTTATAGCGAGGTGGGGGTCAATCTCTTTTCCCAAGTAACAAGCGATAGGACAAGAGGAAATGGCCTCAAGTTGTGCCAGGGGAGGTTTAGGTTGGATATTAGGAAAAACTTCTTTACCGAAAGGGTTATCAAGCATTGGAACAGGCTGCCCAGGGACATGGTGGAATTGCTGTCCCTGGAGGTATTTAAAAGACAGGTAGACGTGGTGCTGAGGGACATGGTTTAGGGGTGGTTTTGGCATAGGTTTATGGTTGGACTCGATGGTCTTGAAGGTCTCTTCCAACCCACGTGATTCTGTGATTCTATGATTTCTGTACTTACCTGGTGTAGGAATATTTGTTCTAATGGCAAAATATGGACAAGTGGGGCATAGCAGCACGATGAGCTATTACGCCAGGAAAGATCACGATGCTGGTGACCCATTCAGGAGGTGAAGCACAAAGGAGAGGAAATGATCTGAGCATTGGGCCCACACAACTCCACGTTTCTTCGCTTAGTACCTAAAGTATTTATGTACATCTATGTAAGGTCTAATGAACTCCAGCCCCAAGCTTTCGTTATGTATGTGTGCATTTCTGTCTATTGCTCTCATAGGTCTTAAAAACAGAGTACACAATGGACACCTTTAGAAACTTCACTGATTATTTCAAGTATTGTTCTCTAGTGCGATGCTGACAGTTTTCCAGTGAAGAGCTAGCGAATAAGATAAGCGTGACTTTGAAATGCCCATACTAAATATTATAAATAGAAGTATAAATAAATTTTATTTCTTTTATGTACAACGCCTGTAGTTTTGTACATAATTACAGCTGCATAATTGATTCCCACCAGCCTCAGAGAGCTTTAACAGCTCCTTTTCTTTTTCTTCCCTTGGGCAAGCTTCTAGAGAAAGAAAGTGCCCAGATGCTTGAATGGCTGAAACTTGTTCCAGTCTCAGTTTTGGTGACATTTGGGAAATTATATTGCTTATGAGTATGTTTGATGTCATGAAGCTATTTTCATAGCATTTATTCTGAAAATGGCTGTATCATTATTGAGTCCATCAGTAAGGATGCAGTTCACTAAAATGTTTATAAAAGCCTTATAAAAGAGGCAGAGACACTTAAGCTGGGAGAGTGCAAGAAGCAGAGAGGCTTTTAGAGCATGAGAAGCTGACTGCTTAGCTCTGAGGTGTCAGACAGGGCAATCCATGGGCTTTCTGTCTACTTACCTGAGCAATAAGAGACTAATAGACACCTCAGGAAGGGCAGACAAGAAAGAGGGATCTCTTCTTCTGGGAGCTGGATGATTTCTGCTGACGTATACTATTTTTCATTTTCTTTTTTTAGTGGAAAGAGTGGGATCTTCCCTTCATTGCTGAGATCGTGGCATGTTACCTGCAGAGTCAGAAAGGTCACAGCTGCAGTGGGATTTGAGGAATGAGGATACTTAAGCAACACTGGACCCAGGAGAACACTAAGAACAAAACAGACTCTAGCTCTCAGGAGGAAGCTTGAAACAGAGAATTTGTACCAAGGAAATGTATTCAGATCACTTAAAAAATTGCAAGTCTTTGAATACTGGCCAGCCTCCAGAGCTTTAAATATCTCATATCCAAAGGCTGGATGCAATACTCCAGGACCACCCTGACATTAGGGTGTGTGTAAGGTTTTTCTGCTACTAAAGAAAAGTGAATACTTGTTTCCTTCCCTCCCTGATAATCAGGGCAATAACTTGCTCCTCTGTGAGGCAAGCTGTTCCCACTGCACCCAGGTTTTCAACATGAATTTGAAGGAAACCTCTGAGTGTGTCTTCCACTCTGCTAGACATGACTATTAACTTCAGGGCAAATTTGTAAGTCATAGGATTTGCAACAGATCTAGAGTAGGGAAAGAAGACCAAGAACTAAGAATGAAAATAAAAATCACACTGAAGTGCAATTCATTCACTCTCTAATCAGAAAAAACAAAATATTTTTTCATTGTTTTTTCCCACTGATACGAGGACAGGGATCTATCCTGGTGCTGTTGTATTCAGCTAGGCACACATAAGCACACCAACATCTGCTGAGACTGGTGGTTAGATGCATAAATTGCAGGAGGTGGGCAGAATTGCAAACATGTCTCTCTCCCAAGGCACATCTCCTACTGCTTGGTATACTCTGTCCCATGCCCTGTAGGAGAAACCTGGCTGAAGACTGAATTCAGCTCCTGTAGTTGGCTGCTGCCTTAAAGAGCATTGTCTTTTGGGGCTATACACCTAGGCACCTTTGAGGATTCCTCTCAACTGGGCTGGAGGTAATTAATTTTACTGTGCTGGAGTATCTGATCAGCCAACGGCTATGATAGTTTCACATAGTGAAGAGAGACAGACAAAACCATAGCCAACATGGCTGAATACCAAGGCCCACAGGGAGAGCAAACCTGGGAAAATGGTCCTAATCATTGTTTGCAGCCAATGTGAGAAGGGCAGAATCACCTGAAATGGTCAACAGTAATATCTCATTGATAATTTTAATAGCTTGAATATTGACCGGTCATTGTTCTGGGAGATCCCAGCAGATGTCCCCTTGGCAAGATGAGGTTCCCTGCTTCTTTCATCTCATTATCTCGAAGCGCTTTACAGACGCGAAATGATTTGCAAAGCAATTCTCTTTATCTGCATTGCACAGATGAATAAGGCAAAGGGTAGAAAGGCTAGAGAGTACTCCTAGGCCACTCAGAATAAGCAAACAAATACATGTATATTTCTACTCTTAAAAGTAGGAATTTCTTTGAACCTAAAGGCCTTTCCCTGTATCTCTCTTAAGCAACAGCTGGCTGCATTGTCCCAGACATGGGGGGAAGTGTTGACTTTCTGCTGCCTGGCCAAGCTGTGCCCGGCTCCCAGGACCTTCCCTCTGGGAACAGCAGAACTGGCTTCTTCTCCTTTCCTCCAGGCCAGATCACAGATCAGTGAAGCTTGGTCACCACTGCCTCTTGGGTGTCCTATGCAATGTGCGTGCCGTAGGGAGTATTTTGCTTGGCCATGGAAGTACAGCCAGGCACTTTGCTGGACAGGAGCGGCAGATGTAGCAAGCATCCCAGTAAAATAAATATTTTATGATTGCTGTCACAATGATGCTAATAACAGTAAATAAGACATTGTGTGAAATTCTGCAGGCCAGCACGGACAGTGTCTGTTTGTCCCCAGGAGGTGCAGGTCCTTTTTGGATCATGGAAAGAAAGGCACGAGCACTCTCAAGGAGGTTAACCATGTAATTAATATCCCACAAAAAGTGATAACAGGTTATAACATCTTATGTCCCTTCTCATGCTGGGAACCTCAAAACGACACAGCATCAGATAGACCCCTGGCCATATCATGGCACACTGCCCAGATTCCCCATCCATGGTGAGGTCCACCAGCTTGTTGTCTTCACAGTTTTTATAGGATTTTCTCAGAAGAAAAGCAGGTCTAGTCATCATTTTTACTGTGGTACAAAAGGAAGTTTATATGAAAACACGCTGATTTGCTTCAAGATAAAATCAAGGCTGTGCCCCATTGCTGGCGACAAGTGGGTGCTGCCTACAGGCTCTTCGGTTACAACTAGCCAGCTGCTTTTATCTTACGGCAAGGGATGTGGGTGCCACAATATAGTCCCCGAGGCCAAGCCATATATGTAGTACAGCACGGCACAGCACAAGCCAGAGCTGCTCAGGTCGATGGCTACATAGATCACTATCTCCTCCATGGGCAGTGTTCTGCCAGGTAGGACCCCCACAGGGTTATTGCTTATATGGCTATACGGAGCTGCACAGCCATCTGTGGTTGCTGCCTGTGGTATAAAGGCGTTAGCAGGCTGTGTCCTTTTGATGAAGTCATTATTTGGTCAGTTTGCCTTTTCACTATATGTCTTTTCAAGCCTTGCATCTTGACTGACTCTCTTAGCATGATCAAGGTACCGAGGACAGACTTTTTCAACAGCAGATCCAACAAAAATCTCTGAAAGCCTGTTAATCATGTGAGCCAGGAGTCTCCGGGTGAAGCCTCAGCAGTCACAATAAGACCAAAACTCTGATCATTTGGCATCACACGAGTAACTGCACTGAAAGGTGTTAAGTCAAAAGCTTTCACTTTGTTGCTTTTCACAACTAGCATAGTAAGTGCCCATCAGTGAGGATCGTTACCTGTTTAATGTGGGATATACCAACATGTGTTATGTTATTGAGATGCTTTAAAAATGTATGTCCTTCCCTTATCTATCTGTTGCCCCATAAAAATTTGAAGTGGTTTCCCTTGAATGCTGATTCCTCAGGAGGATTGCTGCTTGGATGGTTGTGTCCACATGTGGAAAATGAGTTCCAACACAAGCTGAAAACCGTCAGGCAAGGGAGGTTTTCTATAAATGCCAGATGAGATGTGAGTCCTACCTGTTGTGGCTCAAGTCTAATACTTTTAGATTTCTAATTTCTTGTAATGCAAAACTACAAGTAAAGGCCAATATATGGTTTGATAGACAGATTTAAATATTTGAAATTGCATTGATTGAATCAGTGCCATTCAAAGCCTGACTAACACAATTTGTAGACAAATTCAATCAGGTAATTTGCCCAAAGCTTATTAACTGATCTGAGTTTAAACTGATTTGAGTTAACGAATGTGAGGCTTTTGAAGCTCAGATCAAGTTCAGGCATGCTGTGGTCCGAGAACAGATAAAATAATAGCCCGTGGTTTTGTCCTAGCAAGTGCATGAAAGGCTTAACTAGTCATCTTTTCACAAATTTAAATGAATATTTTCCCCAAGAAATTCTAACAAGCTAGTCTTGTCTTGTCGCAAAGGTGACATCTTGCAAATTAATTTCTGTGAGATAATTAACACTTTGAAAGATAATGAAGTTGGGTTGTTTCATAAAGTTGATCCCAGAATAAAAAAGCCTGACTTTTTTAGGGAAACAGAGTTTCTGAGTGATGTTCAGATAGGTCTTCAAAAGCATAACATGGAAGATTTAATTGTTTTGGGGAAAACAGAGAAGAAAAAGATTGTGTGAGGTTTAGATACAGTCAGTATATTTTTTTCCTCAAAATTCAAAGATAACTTCATCCAGAAAGGTCAAACTCTGCAAGAATTTTTCAAAAGCTATTTCATTCCTTAAATAATTAAATGTAAGGCATAAAACAGTTCGCTGGTGCATGCTATGAAGCCAGATGGCAGGTACAACAGTTAGAGAAGGGCTGGTAAGAATTCCAGTGTTTAATTTGTTAAAGGTTTTTGCAAAGCCAGCAAGTGTTTGGATGGAAGTGTTACCCATGCAGGACTCACATATGAAATGAGCATTATAGCACCTCAGATAAAGCCTGCTTAGATCAAGAGCTTCCATATTATACAGTATATTTATATCCTGACGATGAATGCTCTCTATTTAGTTAAGCAAAGGTAAAGTTCTGTTCCTGAGGAGAGCAGATGGAGACACGCTCTGGTAAAGCTGCTGAAGAAGAAAGAATGGTTGAATTAGGGACAACTGCAAAAGCCCCATCTCCTGAACCAGAATTTTTTCCATGAGGATTGCTGTAGTAGTAGTTCTCACTCATACAGAGCTCCTGTAAACAGAATTCCCAGAGCAAACTCCTGGTAGTGCGAACAGCACTACTGACACTTAGTTCTGGTGCAGCAATGGGAGATGAAAAACCCTCAGGTACTTTGTGAGGATTGCTACTGAGATGTAAACTCCCTAATTTTGTTAAGTTAAAAAAAAAAGCATAAAAAAAGCGCAATAGCATAGGATTGACCTGACACATTATGGCTAAGGTTATTCTTTAAACTTTGTGAACTTCTGAAATATGTAATCAAAAACCGCTTTGATATGAATATAGGCAAGTATCGAAGTGACAGCATTATAATTTATTTCCATTTACTGTTAAAACCTTCAAGCTTCAGTGAAAGACTGTGAAGGAACTGATGATTTCTGCTTCTACAGTACAAGGTAGTTTTCTGGAGTAATAGAAGAATAGCCAGGAGGATCACGAAGAGCAAGCAAAACAGATAGTATTGGATGTAGCCATTTTATTTCAAGGGAAAAACAGCCTAAACAGATTTTCTCAAGAGAGAACAGCTGGATGAATGGCCCATCAATAATAGCAGTAATATGATAATTCTGTCCTATAGTACTAATAATCACATTCTAGATAATTTTTAATTACACAAAGCATGCATTTATAAGAAGGTCACAAGAAAAACTGTTAGCTACTTTATAAATATCAGGGATTACAGTTGTTTACTGGTGTAATAAGTTTTTCCCTCCCAAGGTTAAAAAGAGTGCATTAAAGGAATTAATATTATATTGGGCTTATTTTCTGGGCAGTATTTAATATTGCTTATATTGACTGATTGGTCATATTGGCACATAGCCTGGCACAACAGGAATAATTTGGAGAGCAAAACAGATGGTGGTGAGGACCCACTGTCCACATTATATGCATTTGAGAGAAGTTTGTTTTAGAGAGATGTTGTACTCTAGTCCTTAGTCTGAATGTCCATTAGCTTTGCTTCTGCATAATGTATTCCAGCTTTGTTTCAGCTGAGAGGAAACCAAAGGATGTGTTTCAAGACCATTCCACATGGTGAACTGAACAGCAAGGACAAACAAGTGGGAGAGCTGCTTCCAATTGCATTCACTCCATGTCTAAACAAATATGCTGCTGTAGACACAGCCTGTGACAAGAAATGGGCATATTTGTGACTTCCTGCCCTAAAAATGTTCAACTGCATGTAGCATGTCTGATCTGAAGAAAGACATCTATCTGCTGGACATGAGTTGCTGAAGCAGAGAAGTAACGTAGTGTTCTGGTTTGAGAAACCCACAACAATTTGTTGTCACTTAAACCATTATTTTATCACACAATGACCCCTCCTCTCCAGGAAGGGGAATCAGGAAAAAAAAAAAAAAAAAAAGAAAATTTGGAAAGCAAAGCCTCAAAGAAATTCTAACAAACATCTTTGTACAAGGATAAGGTCATTAAGCATCTTTCCGACCCCTACGGCACATGCATTAACTGGAGGAGCTGTGAAACTCAAGTTAAAAGGAGATGAGACACATAAAAACTGACAGCACTGAAATAAACCCAGGGCCTTCAAGATATTTTCTCAGCCTTCAGTAAGAGCTGGCTGAGTTCCACCTCTTTGCTCAGAGGCAGCCCAGAACTGGAGGGTAACTCCAGTTACCTGAAAGGAATTGTGTGTAGAAGAAGGGGAATTACTTTGAGATCACAGTGACATAAAGAGGCTGAGGACGCAGAAGTGGCTGTTCTGGCTGTGCACAGATCCCCGTTCCCTCAGGTTGTGGTACAGAGGTGTGGCATCTTTCTAACAGGAAATGTTTCAAATTTATAATCCATGTGAGCATACCATTAGGACGACAGATCTTAATGAACTCCTCTTTTGCGGTTACTTAACTCCGTTTGGTCTGTTGTCTTTTAATTTACCAGCCTGTAGCTGCCACCAAAAGCTATTAAGTTGCCATAAAAAAATTAAGTCATTGAGTTCATGAGATACGCAGGCGTCCACAAGCAGATGTATGTAAGACTTTGTCTGATTTAAGAATCAAGAAATGTTGGCTTCTGTTGTTTGTATTTTTGAAAACTTCCTGCAGTTTTTAAAGGTGGACATAAAATAATGCTTCAAATGATCTTCTCAGACTATTCATCTAGCAATACAGCTCCCTGATAAACTGTGCTTAGAATTAAATAACTGTGTCTGAATAGCTGAATTTTCTGTTTCTTATGAAGTCATATTTTCAGGTAATGGATCTAAAGTGCTGCCATTATTAGTTCAGAAGCATTATATCCATTTTCTATTTGTGTAACTTGTTCCCCATTTGTGGTAGCTTTGCATTTGTGTAAGTGGCTCTGCAGGGTGATACAGAATGAAGTGCTAAGGGAAATTCTGGGTGCTTGCAACAAAGAATTGGCTGCAGGCTTACACCGGTGCATCCGAGAGCAGGCAGCTCTCCACGTTATGCAATTACTTCACTCAGGTAACTCGACGTGTAGGAGAGACAAGACACAGGGGGCTGAAGTTGGTGGTATAGCCTGCTTGACATGGTAGCAAACCTAAAACAGCACTTACACTCTCCTGCTTTATTTTCTTCATTGTCCGTCTAGCACACTNCATCAGGGCAAGAAGTTCTCTGTATCGCAGCCATCATAGAAGAGACAGAACTCCTCAGTAAACTTTCCAATTTATACTGAACAGGACGTTCATGGTATGGGATAACCGTGTTGGCCAGCTTTGGTCAAGTGCCCAGGTCTTGCTCCTCCTTGGCCCTGCACATGGCTAACTCAAAAATGCTGAGACTTTGAAACCTGCATACCATAGCTGGCTATAGAGTAAATATCTTCACAAATTCAGATGCTAGAGTCTTCTAAAAGTGCAGTTTTCCCAAGCATTAGAAGTTAGTCCTGTGTCACTCAAACCATGACACATAGATATGCTCTCCAGAGGAATATATTCAGCTTGACCTTATTCTTTTATTTTCAAGGACATGGTATAGCACTTAGCTGCTCTGGACACTAGCCAGAAATAGCTTGTTAAGATTTTCTCCAAAGCCTGTTTAAGGAAGTCCAAAGCCCTCTGGAAGTTTATGCACCAAGAGACTTCTACATCGTGTTACCTGCTCCAGTGGCAACAGAGAGAAATTACACTGTGACAGTTGTTCACACCATGGTTAGAAACCTTTGAAATACTAGGATGCATTCTGAGTCCTTGGGTTTGTCCACACTGAGGTCAGAATTTTAAAAAGCTTTGTTTAGAACTTACTGGACCATAAACTGCAGCTCTTTGCATTAACAGATAGGTGAATTGAGTAGTATTTCAAATAATATTAGTCTTTGTAAGCACAGCTAAAATATCATCATGTAAAAAAAATCATGCACTTACATGTTTTTATAATCATAATGTACTTTCTGGTTACCCATATATTTTTTAGATTTACTCTGAAAAGAGAGGTGGTTTAGTTTTATTGGATAAGAGATGTGTTTATTAAAGCAGCTTCTAAGGATCAAATTTTAAAGTGAAAATTATCAGAAAAGACACAGAAAGTAATGCCTCTAGCTGATTTCAAAAAGCATAGGAAAAAGAATGGGAGCACATAAACTCCTAGACTCCTGAAACTCTTCAAATGCCAAAAGTAAAAATTGGGAAATAAGTTAGTATGGATGAATGGCAGAGGGGAGACAGAGAGAAAGGAAGCTAAAGGAGCAACAGTAAAGGCTTTAATAAAATTGTTCTAGATACTTAAACAGCAAGAATGAACTAGTGGAAGAATATAGTCTCCACTCAGAATCCTATAAGATCTAACAAAGATGTGCATTTAATGCATCAAAAGAGATGAGCAGAAGGGTTCTGTTTACAGGATGCTCTCTTGGATAGGTGCCATATATGTATAAATCTCAGAAAAACAGAACATCAACATTCAATCCAAGTAGAAAGCTGTCTAAGCAAGGCATTGAAAAACACATACAAACAGCCCTTATTCTTTTCACTACCACTGAATTTCCCGTATGAGTTCTCAATCTAGGCTTGCTCAGGACTCAGCAGCAGAAGTTGTCATCAACTGTTTGCTCATTAAGATGAAGGCTTTTCTAAATATATACCCGGGCCTGATGCTGATGACACTTACCCAGCAGTAAAAATCACAGTAGGTGTGGTCACTGTTGGGCTTAGTAATGTCTTGAATTCCTGGCATCACTGAACATGCTGTTGGAAAATAGATGTAAGTCCCTTGAGCCGCTGCTACCAGTGGAGTCTTTCCCTGGGTGATGTTTTGATAGGAGGGGAAGAGGCACAGGTATCCTGCCCGCAGGCAGCCCAGGGAGACAAAAGAGGCAGCTGGCACAGCTCCCCACCTGGGCCAGGCAGTGCCAGCAGCATCCGGCCGTGGTTCAGTGCCACCTGCCAAGGGTGACCCAATGGCCACATTGGCACTGGTGTCAGCCGTTATTGACTTGTCACAAGAGGAGAAAGGTCAGCTCTAAACTGGGGGAGGTCCTGTCAGAGATGAATACTCTGGTAAAATGCTCAAAAGCATAAAACCACTGCAAAGTCAGACAATTTTGTCACTCACTGCACGCTCCTACTTCTCAGCTTCTCAGCACGTCTTTCGACACGTTGGGTGCCCATAGCATAAAAAGGCTGTATAAAGTTATAGACTGCAAGTCACTGTGGTTAGTATTCTACAGCCATAGATATAAGAGTTTGTTGCATATATACACGACTTTACTGGCTTGCTCCTAAAAAAGAGGAATCTCAGAGGTGATTTAAAGGAGCATTCTGGGCTCAAATCCTTAGAAGTACTCAGATGCGTAAATTTACATTTCAGAGGGAGCAGCATGCTGAGTGAAATCCAAAGAGCTAGGTCTCGGGCACTTAAAGCATGTAAGTGATGTAAGCACCAAATTCAGCAGAGAGATCCAAAATAATCTCTTTGCACTCCCAAATGCATCTCTAGCTCTTCAGATTTTGAACAGAAGAAACCTTGTGCACTGAAGCACATCGCCCCAGCTGGACAGACCATGTCCGTGTTAGACTCATCTCTGAGGTGACTGGGGAGACAGAATTTCAGCAGTGTCACATTTTGGTCTCTTTGCTTCTATTCACTCCATGCACTTTGACTGCATTTTAGGCGAGTAGCTAAGTAGTAGCATTTTCACTTTATTTCTAGTGGCAGCAGCATCCTTCCCATCGGACAGCTGCAGACCTGACTGAAGGAGGAAGCGTTGTTCTGTACAAATACCTCCTTGCAGTGGTGTGTAAGTGGCACTTGGCAACTCTAAACTCCATGCGGATGGCGATGAAAAATTGAGATGTTTTATTTCAAAACCGTTACAATAAAAGGTTTTCACTCATTTCAGTTTTGATCTTCAACACCTTCTAGCTTATTGAACAAGGTTCATAAACCTTATGTGCAGACAGGTATTCTGAATACTTAACCAAACACTCAGCTGCTATAGTAACCATGCTCACACACTCCTGTACCTTTTCGGTTCAGACAACTTGAGGGAAGTCACTCTTCTACTTTTAAACTGAAGCAGATACTCAAAGCAGCTCCATCAAATTTATGCTTTGATGAGAGGAAGGTTAGCACTTACCTGCTTTCTGTGGGCATAGGATAGTACTTTCATGATATTGAAAATATTCTGCTTTACAGATGTCATCACAGAGGTTTGAAAGTAAGCTACGGTTTGATGAAAACAGGGTAAAGAATTAGTTTTCAGTGTTTGCTCAGCTCATGAGGGGAAGGTTTATGGCAACAGGAGTGTCTCAGCAGCAGTGCTCTAGCCAATCAGAAAAAAAAAAGGAATGTAGGAGATTTTTATCTTGAGCTTATTTTTGCATTTTTTTCTAGTTTGGGCTAGTATTGCAAATCCTGCTACAACATAAGTTGCCATTAAATAATATTTCTGAGCTTGTCTTCTATTTCCTATACTGGTAAGTACTCATCATTTGGGTTGGGAGAGGTATGTGCCAGAGTAACGCAGGAAATGGCTGTGATTTCAAGTGATCCACGCATCTGCGATTTGTAGATGATCTTGGGTTTCATGGACATGAGCTACGGGATGAAACTTGAAAAGATGCTCCAACCAGTGCAGTCATCACATGCCCTTAAATAGGGTAGGTTTTAAATCCAGAAAAAACTGACAGCCAGTTTTAAATCCAGAAATTGTGGAGCCTAGTTCAATTAGAGGCAGATTTTGAAAAGTATGTAGAGACTGATATTTGTCTGGGCTTATGGAAGCATTTGACAGCTGCCAGTGCAATTCACTCTGAAACATCTTGAAGGTCTATTGCATGCCAACAAAAATCATGAACCTCATCAAAGTTTTATGCCAAGGTTCTGCTTGAACAGTTAAGGTAAATGGGAACTTGCACAAATGGGTTAATCAAACTTGCCTGTCAAACACAGATTTATTAATTCAAAATCCCTTTGTCAGACATTGACTTTATTACAAACAAACAAACAAACAAACAAAAGGTTGAAATGATATGAAGCAGGCATGGAAAACCAGGAAAGCACTGTACTGGAATATTAAAATGATACTGTCAACTCAAGCCTTCTAAATTACAGTACAGACAAAAGCCTTAGCTGTTCCTCCCCACAAAAATAGACAAAGATACCTATCAGCCAGGGGAAAACTTCCTCTAAAAATGGACCTCCTGAGCAATTGAGCTGCTCGCACGTAAGCATTACAGCAGGAGGCAACGCCATGCAAGAGGTGAGTCAACTCTAACTCACAGGAGGATGCCAACCAAGGGTGGCCACCTGAAGAAAAGACTGTCATCGAGTACCAAAGTGGTACATGGCCTTCAGCAGCTTAAACGAATTTTCATCACCAATAATCTAGACCATATGTGTCCCAGATTGTCCCTACCTATAGCCAGGGGCAGGCATGCTCCATAGTGTATCATGTACCTTCCCCGCCCAGGTCTGAGTACCTGCTAGAGGGCACCAATCCTCCTTGTCTACCTGCAGTTCTGGTTTTCCTACAGTGGGAACCCAGTGGTTTGAAGATGTTGTGTATACCCAAATCTTTTCTCCCCCAATGTAGTCAGGATATGGACATGGAGCTTTCCCAAAGACTATGCTACAGATCAAGAATGGCTCTCAGAATCAGGACTGCTTACATGTCCTCTGTTCAAACGCACATGTTGAAAAACACACCAAAGGCAGAAGCAAGTGTCTAAATGACCTTGAAAGGAAATGCTTCAGAAAAGGTCTGGAAATCAGACAGACTAACTGTTTAAAGAACATTAAGACTCAAAGGAGATAGTAACAACTGATCTCCAAAGTTATTCAGGAAAGAAAAAGGAAGGAAGTGTACTGTAGCTGTATTGCAGTTGAAACCACAGCAGCTGCTAGAAAAGGAACTGACTGGACAAACAAATCCTTTACTAGACACCACATTGGTCAAATGCATGCAATTCCTCTTAATCCAAACAATTTGTAGATTACTCAAAACAATGGGAAACCTGATGTTTGAATCAGGCTTTTTCTTATTTTGATTGTTCTGCAAGCTCTTATCCATAAGAATGGACCAGGTCTTATTTTCTTGTAAAGATGGTCCCAGCCACTACAGATATTTTCCCTTTCTCAGCACAAACATCCTCTTGGCCAGGACTTGCAAAGACTCTTGCTGGCTCCTTCGTCATCCCACAATGCTGCCCGTGCTGCCTTTGGAGGTTTCTCCTACGAGCTGTCTCACGTCGCTCAGCTCTGCCTCTCCCCATCACGCATTCACACATGCAGAGACACCTACCTGCTTAAGTCCTAGTCAGCAAAGCATCTGTTTTCAAGAAGTTTGAAATTCCTGAGCTGCCTCTGCTTTTCTTGTAGGAATCAGTGATGGGTGGTCGGAGAGTACTATTTACCTGCTGCCTTTCAGGGAAGAGTTTAGTGACTTCCCATAATCACTTTAAATAAAGTGGTGAGGCACAGCAGCTTCAACAAGGTGTAACACAGACTGCAGCAGTGAACACATCTGACCTTGTCTGAGACATAAGGATATCTGATAGTGCAGAAATTCACTACTATTCAGCTATCTAAACATGCAGATAGTCATCAGTGGGATTTTAAAAAAATGCTGGCACCTACATTACTTTATAAAGCTGCCCCTCAGGACTTGATTCAAAGCCATTGTAGTCATGGAGAAATTACCATTGACTTCATCAGGATTCAGTTTAGATTGTTGCACATGCCTTTGCTGCCCTTTGCTGTGCCTGTTCCTGTGATTTGAAATGTTCCCTCATGGCATTGCAAAAATAAAAAAAGAACAGAAATGTTAGCAGCAATGAACGGCAAATTGAATGCCAGTCCTCCTGGTTTTGATAGCGTCTGTTCAATATAAAAAGAAAAATATTTTTAAACCATAAAAGAATTGTTCTGTTGATATCTTTAAAAGATCGCTAAGTCTTAAAAAAAATTACCTAAACCAAAAGTGAAATATTCCAACTTGCTTGACGACGAATAAGCATGTATACCACTTGCTCTCAAAAATAGTGAAACCTTACTAATTGGAGTAGGCTGACTGAAAAACTATCCCATGTTCCTGCAGTAAACATCATGTCCATGGAAACCACGGGCAAGATTTTGATTTCTACATCACTACAGAATATACAAAATCTGCCTTCAGTAAATCTTTTCCAATATATCAAAATGTCTGATGACAAGCAGTTAATGTAAAAATCTCCTTCTTTAGCTGTCCTAGGCAGCAAACCAAATACATTAATTAAAGCATGCACAGTATCAAGCTACCTGCAGAATAAATAATGGGACAAGGTTTTTTAAGACTATGTCATTGGATACTGTCTGAATTGGGAACTGAAAGAAAAATTAAAGGGAAGATGGAATAAAAAACTAAGAGACAGGAACCAGTTATTTTACAATTTTGTAGTGCCGGAGAGAGGAGAAAGACGATAAATTGAAAACAAGTGTAGTGGTGCACAATTAGTCTGTAATGGTGAAGAGATAATTTTGAATTTAGAAGAGCTTAAACTTTTGATTGTTAAAGAGGAATCCTGTGTGCAGAACTGCTCTGCATCAGACCCAATGCCCATCCCAAGCTCATTGCTGCAGGCTCTTACCCACAGGGTAACTCGCCTGACTATAGAGCTATTTCCAGCATCATCCCTACTTGCAGCCAGCAGAGAGGAACCGGCTGCAGAAAGGCTGATGTCAGGAATGGAGAACTGCTGTTTACAGGCATGTCCCAGCACAGTGTGGGGAAGGCAGAAGTTGGCCATAAGTGAGGGAGGGATGTCATTGCTGGAAAGAAGCAAGGTTGTCAGTCAGATAGACTTGTTCTCTTTGGTCTGTGTCCTCAGTTTTAAAGATACGGACACCAAAAATTTTCTTTAGCCATGTGGGTGTTCTGGATGTGCACTATCCCTAGCCAGTCAGTCTTGGATGCACGTATGAAGTGGTGCAGGGCAACCAGCCAAATCTATGGCACACACGTACGGCATGCATGCCACAACTGTGCAACAGCTCCAACAGCACTGGGAAACATCAGATTTCCTGCAAAAAACCTCAATAGCGGATCAGCCCATGAGCCGTAAGCCTGACCCACCCCAGAAGTATTAGTTGGATGGCACACACACTCTGTGTGTTTCAGACGCTCACCACAAGGTTCTGTGTAGTTGGCTTGGCTGAAGATTTACATTACAGACGTTTGCCAGCTGTGGTCTGCAAACAAGCTTCACAGTTGGCCTTAGGTGCCCACGTAAGAGATAAAGCGTACCGCTGATGTAGGATTCATTTGGTAAAACACAGATGTCTACATTTGACCTTTTCATGAATCCCTTTGCAACTGGTGGACACAAAGCAGCACGTCCAAAAGGTAAATCTTCTCTTTCTAAAGTAGGCACTGGAACAAGGTAAGGCAACTACCATGGCTATGCAGCATACAGCAACCCAACAGGCACGTGTCCGAAAATGGCAGCATAAAACTGGAAATTTATGACAGATAAAAAAACAGAAATTTATGACATTTCTGGGTTGGATTTTTTTTGTTTTTCAATAGCAGTCTGCAGGATTGAGAGTGGCCAATTAAAAATGTTTTAATAACTCCCTCCTGGCCAGGGGCACCTCCGGCAGCTGCCACAGGGCCATGACCACGACACCTTTCACGTGTTTCTTGTAGATGCAAACACCGCTTTTCTGCCATCCAGATGTGCTGTGCCCAGTTGCTCGCCATGGCCATACCCAGCTCCCAGACTATTCCCTCTGAGCAAAGAAGGACCCACTTCTCCTCCTTTTGATTTAAAGGAACATGTATAATATCCAATAGGAATGGTGTCTTGTCTAAGGCTTGCAGTTGGTTAAAAATCAACTCTAGATATAGTGGACTGCAACTCTATTTGTTAACTCAATAGAAATTTTAGCAATTTTGCTCAAAATCAGAGTGTGAAGGAAGCAGCTGTGTGTAATTATAGAGTAGTCTTTAACTGTATAGCCATCTGTAATCGGTTCTGACTTCAGCCAAGCAGCTTCATGGATTTTAAGTAGCTAAATTTTTCCCAGATGGGAGTGTGTAGTCAGTTGTTATTGAGATACAATTCACTTAAGCTCCTTGGCAGATTTTCAAATCCAGTCAGAGGGATATATAAAAGTCAATTATAAGAAAAGTTAAAATGCATCAGATATTTGAGGTGTTTAAACGATCCTATATAATACATGTCTCTGTTTCTGCATACAATGAGATAGTTCTCCCTGAATCCTGACTTTTGAAGGGAAGAACCTCTAAGCTCAGATGTTACTGATGGAGAAATCTCATTCAAGTTTAAATTTAAGATCTTTACTTCAGGAATGTTTTCGATAAACAGGAGGTTCTGTTCCAAACATGACACTAGAAAGTATTGTTTGGTATAGCTGATGTCTAATCAGCTATACCAAACAATAATGTCTAATTTAAAGCGTTACAGTTATGTAACGCTTTAAATGCAAAATAACTGGTGAAATCCAATTTGTTAAGAGATATGTACATATTACAGATTAAGTGAAAAGATTAGTTCAGTGTCATTTAAAGTCTCACCAAGGGTGTTTGAAGACAAGTTCAAATAAGCCATACCCTTAAGATCTTTAAACTGATTTGCACAAATGAAGAAAATGTTTTTGAGACCTGAATTCAAGACTTTATGATATGATTTACAATGCTGATTTTTCTGAATAGCACATTTGCTCTTTTCACTATCAGATCATGTTAGTGATGCATGTGACTCGGTTTTCTACTTCCAGCTGTAAAGGTAATCTCTCATGTTGCCTTTTGTAATATGTATTTAAGAAAAAAACTTTTTTTTCTGAGGGAATATTTTCTTTTCTTTCAGGGATGGATCTGTGAAGTCGTTGAATTCCTCGAAGACATGTCAGCTTTTCTAATAAAGTTTGGACCAAGATCAAGGACATATAGCTTTTTAAGGGTAAACAGAAGTTTATGTGTGCTTTGTTTTGCTCTTTGAAAACACCCTTTAACATATAATGACTTCAATGATAACTTCTTCTAACTACAATCATTTTAGAGACGATAAGCGTTGAGAAAGGTTTTGATACTGTGGGCAGATTTGCTTCTGGTAATTGAAAGATAAATACTGCTCCTCCAGAGCATGTGAACCCTTCACCTGTGTGAAGAAATCAGATGCAAAAGGAATGCACTCACCGCTCTGGCAGTTTCTGAAAGCAGACAGCAGGTATTTTGGGGGAGTCAGAATTAAAGCCTGCTTTGTTAAGGATGCATTTGAACAGGAGGGGTTCCAGAGCAAGCTTCAAATGGAAAAGTATCATTGAGGCACTGTGACTCAGGTCAAGGTGCTGTAGAGGTATGGGTAAGCAGGATGGCACTCAGGTCAGGTTACTGTGGGACAGTGACAACACGGTCAGGTTGGTGAGCGTGGGACATCCCCAAATTCTGCAGTAAGAGATTTTCCATAGGGGTCACTAAAGCACCAATTCTGACCTCCACCGATTTCCTTCAAGACTGTTGTGCTGAGAAAGCATCATAATGGAGAAGATGCTGCTGGATGTGAGCTTTAGCTGGGTAACAGTAGGTGGAAGGCCTCTGAGTACTGTCTTCAGTAATGATTCCCATTAAGATTCAGTTCCTTTAACTTTCTCAAGTGGAGAAAATTGTGTTTGATGTATACAAAGGCTGGAGACCTCTCCTGGTTAGATTCTTTGGGTTTAACATGACAATTCCAGTCCAATATCAAAATTTAAATGTTCTCAAAACTGCTCAAATCCTCTTGAGAAATCTCTTCAATGCTCTCAAAATGTCATGATTTTAGGATGCACCGTTTCCCTAGTTCTCCCAAGCCTCACTTAAACTCCAAGCTTGCTCATGCTACTTTTCACATACTAAAATAAGGTATGAAACCTGTATTACAGACCAAGCAGTGTGCTCATAATCTGTATTAAAGTGACCAAGGTGAAGTTAGATTGCACTCTGGTCATTGACTTGAGGGCAAGCAAACCCCTTCATAACATGTATAAAACATGTTTTATTCATACATGAATAAAACATGTAGATAGCATTGGTATTAGGTACTGCAAGCGTTCAAAGCCTCTCCAGTAAGTTAAGAATCAGCCTGAAGGAAAAGCTTTAGTGATGAAAAATGTTATGAAATCCTCTACACTGATAATTAAAAAAATATTTACATTAACAGCTGGATCACACGCAGCAAACAAACCTGAAACATAATGCAATTCTTTAGCATAGCTATTCCTACACAACATTGTCACACAAAATCACACAAATTAAAAATAACCCAAAATGCTTTCATAATTAACAAAAAAAGATTGAATATGGGTTTATACTGAAGGAGATAACTGTTTACTTGTAGAAATGACAGATGCTGGCAACTAATGCAGTGGTTTTACTGCAGTGAGATGAAGAATGTGTCTGGATATGCAATATAGATGTGTGTCTTCTGCATCATTGTAAAATGACATGAAGCTGTTTCCTGGATATGCTTTCATTTAATGCACATGCATATGGATGCATGTAAAATAACTCGTACTGAATACTTAGCATGAGCTATTTCATCATCTAAAATGAGGACAAAACATAATGAATCAAGAGGATATAGACATTTGAGATCAAAGTTAAGTCAATTTGTTTGCTCTGCAGAAAAAGCACCTATAAAACATAAAGTGAAAGTGGTGAGAGAAGGTAGGAGATCAATAAAAAGTGCTAAGAAAAATAACGAGTAAAATCATTCTGTCCACTCGATGGGTGGGTGAGCACGTGGTGATCAGCAGGCAGGGGAATGTGAGGATTCATTAAGAACTGTCTCAACAATACCCTTCCTGAAGAACAGAAATACATCAAATTCAGATTCCAGTCGTGCTCCAGTTTGTATTGTTTCATTCTGCTAACATGCATTTTCCATTCAGTTACATGAGAAATTTTACATTTCAGTCCATGAAAAATAACTATATAAATAACATATAAATAAGGCACAACAGCTAGTGTGCTCTGCTGTAGGCTTGACAATATACTGAGAGAGACAAGACACAGAGAGAGAGTGAGAGGGAGAAGAGGGAGCGAAGGAGAGAGAAGTGATCAAAAATGTTTTTCATTGTCAGTAATTTATGAACAGGAGTTAGTAAAATTTTAGACTGTTTTTTTAACCCTGCACGTTATGCAGTATAAAACAAATCACAACAAATCACAGTTAAGGGCACATAGAGGAAGACTTGGAAATGAGAGCAAGGTACTAAGTGCTCTTTGCATGATATCCTGATTCGTTTATCTTTCATTTAAGTGGTCTTTGTGTCTGCAGAATTTCCCTCGTCCTTCGATCCCTGCCTCTTCGCATCCTTCTCAAGCTTACGCTCAGTGAAACGGCAACCCTACCTCCAGCCAAAGAGGAGTAGCTAGGAGGATAGCCAAAGAGGCTTAGGCTCTGTTGTGCCAAGTTTGCCTTTAGACTCCTGGCTCAGCACTCCGATTCTACACAGAATCAGAAAAGTTTGTGTAGACAGGTATGACAAACTGGTTGAGCCTCGTGGTCGAAACTGAGAGCTTTACTTTTCCAAATGAAAAATTATTAAGGAGCACTTAGGAGTCTGCAACAGCTTGTCCCATGAGAGGGGACAGTCTAGACTGGAGAGTTCAAGGGGTGGAGGCATTCATACTATTCATTTTTAGCCCCCCAGTGCAGGATCCTACAGGAGGAAGATATCTCCCCTAGGACTCCCTGGGGATAGCCTGGCTTCTCCTTGGGGGTGCTGCTTGGGGCAGGATTTGGGTTTGGGCACCCTGAATTGCTCCCTCTTAATTTTGGCATGCAGGTCAGATGCTCACAGGAGGGCAAGTGGAGCATCTGCCCTTTTCCCTTGCTGCTCCTCCGCTCATGGTGACACCCCTACTAGTTTGAAGTGCCTTGCCATGAAAGACTAGAAAAGGAGAGCTTTTCTTTTTCTTTTTGAAAAGAATCGGCTTATCCAAGAGAAACAACTACTTTCTCAATACACATTAGTAAGTCACTCATCACATGCAAAATTACTAATATAAGAAAATGCTTGAGAATAGTGCCAGGCTTGGACTGTAGGTTATTTTTTTTGCTCCTCAGAATCGAATACTACTTTGAGAAAATATGTTTATTTTGTGCTCTTAGGTTCCTTTTTCTTTAGAGCTAGTTCTATATTTAGCTCGCCTTAAAGGTTCTGTTTCTCGAGGTTTATTTTCCTTTCAATACATAAACCACATTCTTTCTTTCTGTGAGATTTATTAACTGATTTCGGCATGCTGTTGACAAAAATGAATTAAACTGGGGTTGTCTGAAGAATCCTTGTTGTGGTCCATGACATAAAGAATGACTCTTTTTTTTTTTTTTTTAAGCTGAAAGGTTTTTTTATACACGTGTGTATATACACACACACACACACACACACACACATACACATATATATAAACTGCTCTGGGATTAGCGTCTTTGATCAAAGGGCAGAGCCTTAGAAGGTCTTAGCTGCTGTAAAGCCGAGCTCCACCACAGCTACTCTTATCAGAGATGGTTGCTCCTCTTTCTCTGTCACCTGTAGAGCTGCCCCGCTGCTGGCAGGTGCTCTGGGACCAGGCTGAGAGCCAGAGAGGGTGCACATGACCCTTCTGAGCCCATGCACACACACGCGTACAGCCACATCAGTCTCAGGAAATTCAAAACCAAAAAAGTCTGTAGTCCCAAAGATCAGCTTTTCTGCCAGGCACTTTCTATAACTGGATCTCACTTCAAAGCAAGGTTTCATTCACAGCCAGCCATGGGAAGCTGAAGTAGAGTTTGGGAAGGAGCAGTATTAAGAGGGAATCTGTTGTCTTTGATTTACATGTGGCAACTGGGACTGAGAAGAATCTTACAGACATCGTTCCTGGCCCTTAAGAATGTCTTTAGGAAGCATCGCCCGCGCTTGTAACATTATTCCTTTTCTTAATTGGAACAAATGAGAAAGTAGGATATGTAGGGTGCAGGATAAGTATTATGCAACTAAAGTCATGTCATAACTTACTCCTTATGTGCATCGCTTGCTCTGGATTTCATGATGTTTACAAAACATAGAGTTATCCTTCAAAGTGCATGCAGTATGTTCCTCTCCCTGCCACCGCTGAGCTGAGTTGACATGCCCACCTATAGCCCACTGGTAGTGCCCGAACCCTTCCCTCTCCCGTTCCAGACCCAGCTGAGGTGCACATCAAACCCAAAACCCAAGATGGTCATCCACAAAAGGGGCTTTATTTTTTGTCATGCCAGATGCTAGAATGAGCCTCGTGTAGAACGACAAAAGATACCCAGGGTAAAACAACAGAAAATGTGGTTCCAGGCAATATCACAAGGCTGGAAGCTAGAGCCAGTAGCTGCTACTTCCTTTTTCACCACACTGATGTCTATGTTTCCTGGAACTAAGTATAGGCTATACATCACTTCTCCTTCCTCTTCTTGCGGCAGCCCAAATTACTGGTTGAGTTTTAAAGAAGAATAGTCCAGCTCTGGGATTTTGATGAGCTGATGCCACTGCTGCATTAGGTGGGCTTTAGGACGTGATAGCTTCTGTCACAGTGATGCTGTGGAACACCTGAGAAGAACATCTGAGGTGAGAAACCACAGGGAACTATGGAAGGGCTTTGAGATTTGTTTTTCCAAAGGAGCAAGAGTCAATACAATTCTTTTCTGGAAGTTCTTGCTTTTGTGTCATGAATGTGAGTTCAGGATACATAAACAAGAGCACAGCTTAGTGACCGAGTTTCTCCTAGGTTGATACTAGAACTAAAAATATGTCATAGTGAAAGGTAATTAAGTAATTAGGTCAAGATATTATGAACAGAATGCAGCATTTAGCTGGAATGTTCAAGAGCATAATCTTGTATGAATGTAATTCTTCAATAGAAGAATTACAGTCTATAGGCTATAAGAAGACTATAGAAGAATTATAGTCTATAGACTTGTGGATCTCAAATGTTCTAGGTAAATGATGAGGAAGAATCATCTGCAAACAAGAAAACAAGAATATAAGGTAAAATCTCTCTTGTTTTATGTTTCAGGATTTTTTCTTTGTTTTTGTATAATGAGAGTAATTTGCCACTGAGGGATGTCACTTAAAAATCAGATTTCAATTGAATTCTTCAGTTAGCAAAGCGAAAGCATAAAAAAATTAGGGTGGGAAAAGAAGACATATTTACAAAGAAGTTCTCATTGGCACTTTCTCTCTTTAATTGAAAAGTACTGCATCTGTAGGAAAATACAAGACTGGGCACAGGTGTTTTCATGCAACACGTACTTCCAGAGCCTCTCACTCTTGTGGAATCTTAATAAAATGTTGATAAAATACATGATGCCAGAGTTGCCGATATTCCTATGCAGAGTATGACATAGATAAACTCAAAAGCTAAGACAGTGAGACTGGAAACTAGCTTGTAAAATGAAAGGAAATATTCAGAAAAAGATTTAGAAACCAAAAGTGGGAACCTTCAATTTTACAAGCTTGCCAGCTTTTCCATAACTATTTAAATCTGTTGGCAGTCCTTCAGTAATGTCACTGCCAGAAAAAGACCAAAATTTTATTTCCTCAAACATTTCTGAATTTGCACTGGCAAAGATGGTTTTGATTTTGTAGGTGTTTCTCTTAAAAAAACCACCTCAGTTACCTAGGTCTGCTTTTGCTCTGAATTTTGCGATTAGCAATATGTCTCAGTAAGAATAAAGGAAGGAAATAAAAGTGCAGAGAGATCATAGTATCATAGAATACCAGGTTCGAAGGGACCTCGAGGATCATCTGGTCCAAACTTTCTTGGCAAAAGCACGGTCTAGACAAGACGGACCAGCACCCTGTCCAGCTGAATCTTAAAAGTGTCCAACGGGGAACCCAACTCTTCCCTGGGGAGATTATTCCAATGGCTGATTGTTCTCACTGTAAAAAATTTTCCTCTTGTGTCCAATTGAAATCTCCCCCAGTGTAACTTGTACCCATTACCCTGTGTCTTTTCCATGAGAGTCCTTGTAAAAAGGAAGTCTCCATCTTCTTTGTAGCCACTCTTTAAATACTGGAGCATGATGATAAGCTTACCGGCTTGAAAAGGAGCTATTTACCACCACCCTCTCGGTGCAGCCTGTCAGCCAGTTCCCCACCCACTGCACAAAGCACTTGCCTGTGATGTAACATACCAGTTTCTCTAGGAGGAGGCTGTGGGAAACCCTATCAAAAGTCTTGGAGAAATCCAGATAGACAATGCCCACCACTCACACCAAATCAACACAGCAGGTTACTTTGCTGTAGAAGGCAATCAGGTTTGTCAAGCATGATTTGCCCTTGATGAATCCATGCTGATTTTCCCAAGTCACATGCTTAATTTGACTTGTGAGAACCTCAAGGAGAATTTGTTCCGTAACTTTCCCAGGGACTGAAGGAAGACTGATGGGCCTATAATTTCCTGGATCCTCCTTTAAGCCCTTCTTGTAGACAGGGGTGGCATTAGCCACCTCACAGTTTCCTGGGGCAAGCCCCAATCTCCATGACTTCTCAAAGATTATGGAGAGCAGTCTCACAATGATGTCAGCCAGCTCCCTTAACACTCTTGGGTGGACAATGTCAGGCACCATCAATTTGTAGGGGTCAAGCTCCTGCAACAGGTCACATACCAACTCTTCCTTCACTAATGGTGGGTCTGTGTTTCCATCAACTCTGATTTTTTTTCCCAAGGCCTGAGGCCCAACAGTGCTGGTAAAAACAGAGCTGAAGAAAGTGCTGAGAACCTCTGCCTTTTCTGCATTGTTGGTGACTAATTCACTGCTCCTGTTTAACGGCAGGTCAGTATTTTCCTTCTGCTTCTGCTTGTTGATTATGTACCTGAAGAACACTGTCTTGTAGTTTTTGACATCTCTGTCCAGTTTCAATTTGAGTTGAGCTTTTTCTTTTCTAACTGCATCTCTGCATGCCCTGGCAATACCCTTGTAGTTCTCAATGGCTATTCATCTACTTTTCCATCTCTGGTACGCTTTTCTTTTGGTTTTGAGCAGACTCAGAATCTCACAGTTAAGCCAAAGAGGTCTCTTGCTCCACCTACTTCCCTTGCCTTTAAAGGGGATGAACTGGTTTTGTGCTTCCAGGAAAGCATTCTTGAAAAACAAGAAAAACAACTGGGTAGTTGAAGTCACCCACAAGAAACAGATTCTGTTGACCCGAAACTTGCTTAAGTGAACCAAATATTGCTTTGTTGGCTTCATCGTCTTGGTTTGGCAGTCTGTAGCAGATGCCTACCGTAAGATCCCCCTTGGAGGTAACCCCTCTGCTCTTGACTCAGAGTCATTCGAAAGGGCATCCACAAGCTTCTGTAGCTGACTTCTATACATTCAGGGTTCTCCTTAACATAGAGCACGACTCCTCCTCCTCCTCTTCTTCCCTGCCTGCCTTTACAAAACAGCCTAGAACCATACATCACAATCCTCCAGTCATGTGAGTTGTCCCACCATGTTTCAGTTATTCTTATGATATCATAACTTTCTGATTGGGCATGGAGCTCCAGTGCCTCCTGTTTGTTCTCCAGGCAGTGTGCATTGGTACACTTGAGGTGGTTGGTCTTCTGGTTCTCATCTTGGGAGGCAGCTAAGGAACATATGTCACTTCTCTGGTGGGCCTGGCTTATTCCCTAGTTGGTTGCAATGGTGTGAATGTTTCCACTTTGGACCCTGCCCCCTGAGCCCTTCAGTTTAAAGTCTGCCTCACCAAGTTGGCCAGCCTGCTGCCAAAGATTACCTTGCCTTTTCTAGACAAGTGGATCCTGTCCCTCCCTAACAGGCTATAGTCACCGAAGAATGTCCCGCTGTCTCATAAAAGCCAAAACACTCATGACAGTGCCAGACACGAAGCTAGAAGTTGATTTGCATTACATGTCTATTTCTAGCTGCACCCCTTCCTCTAACTGGTAAAACGGAAGAAAAGATGACTCGGGCGACAATACTTTTCATTTCCACCCTTAGGGCTTTGTAGTCTTCCTTGACTCTGCCCAGGTTCCAGCTTGCGGTGTCATTCATGCCCACATGAAAGAGTAGCAATGGATAGTAGTCTGTGCTCTTGACAAGTTGTGGCACCGTCTTGGCAACATCGTGAACCTTAGCTCCCAGAAGACAGCATACTTCTCCTGACTCCATGTCAGGCCAGCAGATGGGTGCCTCAATGTCCGTTAACAGAGAGTCACCTGCTAGGAGCACCTGTCGCTTCTTTTTGCGGTATCCAGTGTGTGCTGCTGGTACAGTTTCTCCTTGTAGGCCTTGCCCGTGGGTGTCTACAGCTGTTAGAGCTTCATATCTGGTTTTGGTTGTAATGCTGGAGGATGGGGACTGAAGCAGAGCCCTGCTTTTGTGNGATGGGTGCCTCAATGTCCGTTAACAGAGTCACCCGCTAGGAGCACCTGTCGCTTCTTTTTGCGGTATCCAGTGTGTGCTGCTGGTACAGTTTCTCCTTGTAGGCCTTGCCCGTGGGTGTCTACAGCTGTTAGAGCTTCATATCTGGTTTTGGTTGTAATGCTGGAGGATGGGGACTGAAGCAGAGCCCTGCTTTTGTGGGTCACCAGGGTCTAAGGTGCCTTATTCTCTGTGGTGTCTGTCACAGGAGCATGGTTCTGAAACCACTTAGCTATCTCCATCTCGGCCCCTCTAATACTGCAGAGCCTTTTAACTGTTTCCTGCAACTCCGCTACCTGATGACCATCAACCTGCGCACATCTTTTGCAGGTACTTACCTTTTCTCCAGAAGGGTCTGGCTGCTCATTGCAACCTTCCATCTGTACTGAGGTGTTCTCCCTTACCAGTTCCATTTGCGTGGAAGCACCAGACATCCCAGGAGCTTCCTCTGTAGAAACACTGGTTTTAACTTTGAGGCAAGCGCCCACCATCCTGGCAAAGACCTAGAGCACTTCCCTGGGCTGTGGGCCTACAAGCAGGATGCAGGGCCCGTCTCATGCCCCCTTCTGAGCCAACTCCTGTGCCTTCTCCATCCCTGCTCGCTAGCACGCCCTAGGGATGTTGAAATCTCCCATGGCAGCTCCTGGCAAGGCCTGAGCCATGCAAACATCTCTCGTGAGAGCTCCCGGCCCCTGCTGGGGTTCTCCACACTTCCTCGGGTTTCCCTGGCTCTGGAAATCCCCCTGTCCACCTGGATCTAGCACCCAGCCCCAGAACTTACCATTGCTGCAGCTGCCTGCCTGGCCAAGATGAGGCCATGGGTTTAGATCAGCAGCTCTTCTGATACCACTTACTTGACTCAGGACTGTGTATCTTGAACCGGAATACTCTCCCAACAAAACAAAAAAAAACCCCGCCCCAGATTTACAGAACTTAGTACCGCCTCATTCTTTGCACACCCAAATTAGGACTTTCTCACCAGGTACACATTTGATTTTCAATTTTGGCTATTTTTCTAATTAAATAATGCCACGTATAAATAACCTCTAAGTGCTCATTAACCAAGGAATGCATTCAAGTTGCTTTTATAAGCTGGATATCCAGATTCCCTTTTCAGTTTCATCAGCAGGAGATGGACATAGTATAAATTATTTGACTTCTCTGTGCTTTATTTTTTCTACTTACGGTCCTGGAGATAATGGTGGATTAATGTGTATGTCTTCTGCATTTAGACACACAATTTATCTTCCCAAATTAGGAGGCTAATTTTCACATATATTCAGTGAAGTTGAGCTCTTCCAGAAGCAACTGGGAAGAATTATATCCTAAATGACCTGAATATCTTGTTCAGAGTAAATGGAGAAATTTGGCCTGTGACTGTTTTTTCGGATGACCGTCCTATCACAGAGCTTATTTCTGCAGACAGATACTTTCAGAACAAGACCAAGAAAATGAAAAGGCAGGGGTTATTCAGAAGACAAAAAATATGTTCACTGTTTTGGAGGGCCTATTGCCCCAAAATATGATCTACTACAGACCAAGGGCTCCCAATCTTCACAGAGTTTTTGTTAAAGATGCTATTACGAAGTTCCTTTCCAGGATGTCATGTTTGCTACATAGCACCCCAACTTTACTGCAGAACAAGGGCCTATGCAAGCTAATACTATGCTGAAATTAGACCTTCTCTGACCTCCAGAGGTCCCTTCTAACATAAATTATTCTCACAGGGAGACACCTGAAGGATCCTCATATATCAGTTCTTAAAAACAGGGAGATCAAAGAAACAAAAGAGGATATTATATTCATACAAACCTACGTTATAAGAATTTTTCTTGCCAGTTTTCACTGATTATTCTTATTGTGCCACACTAATGATAGTAATGTGAACAGCACATTTTTCTGCCGACTGCACAAGAACTGTAAAAATTTGAAAAATTGGGCAATATTCCTCTTCCTTTCTCTTCTTTCCCCTTCGTCCACTCCATGTATGGTCTTTCCAGGCCATGTAGACTAAATACCAAGTCCAGCCATTGTCTGGTACAATTTCTGTAAGGAAACAGCAACTGATGAAAAACAGCTTTGGTCATCACAGTTGCTATTTATCTACAGTTCAGATATTTTGATGTCCACATGACATGGATATGAGTATATGAAGACCAACTTGCCACAGACTGCACATGGAAGCCCAGTAACCTCACCTGGCTGAAAGCGTCTGCAGTGCAGACACTTACATCTGAGCTGGTCACCATAGGAACTTTTTACAGCTGATGGGGAGAAATGCTACTTTTGGATTGCAATTCCTTTGACCCATCTTAAACCTCTGCATTACCATGTAGTAAGTGATATTCATAAAATGCCTCTATTTTCTCACGTCTGGAGGGAGAATGACACATAGACCTGTTAATGCAGCTGGAGATGTCTACATTTAGGTTACGTGTCCTTACCTCCTCTTCATCCTCCTCATTGACCTCACACCAGATCACAAGCTACACCATAGTGAAAACCTGAGGTATAGAAACCTCAGGACTCTTCACTGTTTTGTAAAATCAGACACTGCTACACCCAATAGGCAAGCACGTTACAAGATTAAAATCCTCATAGAGTTAAAACAATAAATTAGTAGTTTGACTCTGCCAAATAACTCCTACCTATTTGGAGGTGCTCCATTATAAAAAAAAGATACCAGGAGGAATGGAAAGCATGCCCCTTTAAGGCATTTCTTGGCTATAAACCTAAGCAATCTAAATTCAAATTGTTTTTCCTGTTCAAGAAAGACTTAGATTGAGCTTGTGCCCACCAATGAAATGCTCTTACCGACTATGTATTAAACTACCTAAAAAAAGCCCCAAACCCAGTTGTTCCATGAGTACAGCAGCAATCTTCAGTCTGCAAAACACATATGGTCCAGGACAGTATGTTGCTCCCTTCTAGCATACCCTGAAGCATTCAGAGGGAAGGATGTAGCCCTGCCTCAGCCAATTGGGGTGGTACCTCCTCCCTGAAGCATGGTAGCTACCCAGGGGTGTCACAGAACATAGAAATGGGTTGAGGAGAGGGGCAGGACTTCTTTAGCTGAAAAAAAGAAAACTTGTTGTTTCAGTCTTTCCTGATTCCTGGGATGGAAGTATTTGACACAGTTATGATTTAGCAGCTATTCAAAATTTATTAGTGATTTGAGGTCGATTTTATTAGTGATGCAAGGTAGAGGTTGAATTTAGCAGCACTGAATCATTAACTGATTTAAAGGTTTACAGAGTGATTTAACTGAACAACTGAACAGCGACTTGATTACAGATTTGAAGATGACATGATTCACACTAACTTCTAACTTACTATAAGGTGTCCCAAAGCAATATATTTATGTGTGAACAGAACATCCACATCCATAAAGTAAATACATACAAACATATAAATGGAGAGGTGGATAAAAGAGGGCTAGACTATAGTTAAAATTTCCCTTTTTGAGTTAGAGTAAATACTCACAATGCATGGGCATTCCTCAATGGGCAGTAATTGAGACTTGAGAGGGATTGTCTTGCCCTAGTCTCTAGCCCTCGAGGTGTTTACCTGAGTCAGCGTCCTGACTCAGGGGACACACTGGCCACAGCCTGCTGTGATCCAGAAGACCTCAAAGGGTCTTTACTAGAGTTGCTACTTATAGGATCCGATAATTGACTTTGTCAGGTACTTTTCCACTCCAGCCGTGGCTTGGACAATGAAATAGTCCCGTACTTTCCATCGGTTATGGAAGCCCAGGACTTGTTAGGACTTGTGGTCCTGGTACCCTCCTCTCTGTGGCCACAATCCATAAGTTGTCTGGAGAGATCAGTTATAGTTATTGTCTTCAAACAGTAGGAGCCATGGGAACCAGGTGCACTAGGGGGTTGCCATAGCGTTCTGGTCCGTTACTTCCCTGCCTCTTCAAACGGTAGGAGCTATAGGAACCAAGTGCACTAAGGAGTTGCTTAGCTTAGTAGTGTTCTAGCCCACTGCTCTCCACCCTTTCTTTCTTCCACGTTATGTATCGTTCCGGTCATTGTATTATTATGTGGCCCAGGTGTGGAGGAAATCACTTCAAGTATCGAGAGGCCTAAGAGTGGTAGGGGAGGAACTGCACCACCACAATCCCTCCTTATTCATCCAGCCATGTTTTTTGCAGGGCAAGGATGCAGGTATCAGGAAAGGGTTTGTCACTTGAAAACAGCTGTGGGCTCTTCTCCTGGTGACTCGGGGGCTGGCCAAGACCACTGGCCCCAGCAGTGGGAAGTGCTGTGCCAGCAGATCACTCCTTTCCCACTGCGGACCACAACACCATTCTCTGCCTCTCTTGGACACTCACAAAGGTNTCTTCAAACAGTAGGAGCCATGGGAACCAGGTGCACTAGGGGGTTGCCATAGCGTTCTGGTCCGTTACTTCCCTGCCTCTTCAAACGGTAGGAGCTATAGGAACCAAGTGCACTAAGGAGTTGCTTAGCTTAGTAGTGTTCTAGCCCACTGCTCTCCACCCTTTCTTTCTTCCACGTTATGTATCGTTCCGGTCATTGTATTATTATGTGGCCCAGGTGTGGAGGAAATCACTTCAAGTATCGAGAGGCCTAAGAGTGGTAGGGGAGGAACTGCACCACCACAATCCCTCCTTATTCATCCAGCCATGTTTTTTGCAGGGCAAGGATGCAGGTATCAGGAAAGGGTTTGTCACTTGAAAACAGCTGTGGGCTCTTCTCCTGGTGACTCGGGGGCTGGCCAAGACCACTGGCCCCAGCAGTGGGAAGTGCTGTGCCAGCAGATCACTCCTTTCCCACTGCGGACCACAACACCATTCTCTGCCTCTCTTGGACACTCACAAAGGTGTCGATGCAGCATCCCTGGCCTCTCTGCAGTCTTGTGCTGCAGCAAGCAGAAGCCCCTCACCATACCATAAGCTCAGACTTTTGAATATATACGCATTGCTACAGATGCCATACCCATCCTTTGGATGCTTCTCAATGGAAGAGTTAAAAATACTTCTTCCCTCAACCTCAGAAAGGCCAAGTGAACTTGTGCCCCTGCCCTAATCAACTAGGCTGAGAAAGAGGATCTGCTCCAGGCAGAAATGGTGTGGGGAGGCAAAGGGAGATGGTGTGGGTGTAACTGAGGAGCAGAGGTTCCTGTTTCAAGTATTACCTTATGAAAAGATTCATATTACAGCTCAGATCATCATATTTAGAGATACAGATTGTTCAGGCTAACAAACAGAACCATGAGCAAGATTATTGAAATACATATTACTAAAAAACAACCATAAAAATCCCATTCTTTTCAAGCAGAACATCCTCTTTTTCCTACTTGTGTTCTTAAGCAATAAAAATGTGGTGACCAATTGGAAGGGAAACACACTTGTTATGTGTAATATTATTATACGAAGCTTGGTTTTCTTGTTTGTCTTTGTGTTCTTGTCTGTCTGGTTGTTTACAATTAAATCAAAAAGGAGTTATTTAATGAAAGGACGAGGCAGAGACAGGTAAGTGGGGAAACACAGGAGGCAGATGAAATAAGGAGGATCAAAACAGTGAAGAGCGTTGGTTCCCCGTGAGCCAGAGCTGCCACCAGCACTAGGTGCCACAAAAGCAAAAGGGCTTTGAGAGAGAGGGGAGGAGCTGCCAGGACTGCACTGTGGAAGGAGTGCTGGCAAGGTGAGAGCGCGCTGCTCCTCCTGAGACAGAGACCACCACAGCAAGCACAGAGCCTGCCTCTCACACAGACACACTGCCACGCACAAAGCTTTAGGCTGCCGTCACAAAAGGCTTCAGCTGAAATAATGTCATGTGTTTGATGAGCCTGTGCTGTGAACCAGAGAGCGGAACAGGCCCAGGAGTTTATATTTCTGAGCAGCGTTTCTTCCCTTTTTCAGGATGTTTCAAAAATCACATTCATTCCCAGCTCAGGTTTTAGTGGTGCCACAGTAACCACCGTGGGAGAGGGAACTGCAAACCCTTCTGACTTTGTT